>VDFB02375819.1:0-23192 GCA_007258455.2 Sequoia sempervirens | reverse complement strand
TTTAATCTTTACTTGAAAGAACCAACAAATCACACCACATAGATGCAACAAATGTGCATAGATAAACTGAACATATACTTGATATATCAATTTAAATAGCATAAAATTATCAACCCTGTAGACAACTTAATAATGTTTTCAATTAATCCAACAAACAACTGATACCAGAAATGTGCTAGAAAATCAAATAACTTCCATTGATTCCTTAAGAGTTTCAAACATGCATCTAAGTCTCTTGTAATGTGACCATCATTGAAAACTATCTATCATATCTTTCTCCTATTCATCCTATGTCCTTTTGATATCAAAAAATAGATACTTATACATCAAATGATTGAAAGGACACATCCTTTCATAAATGTCTTTTGTTTAACAACAATAAATTAAAACAAGTGATTAGGCTCTATTTAGCCACAAGTGAATCTTTGAGAAGTGATCCAAGTAGTCCTAATGCTCATGCATATCTGCATCTCCTAACACATTCTGAATCGTGATCTCCATTTTCACCATCTTCTTGTTCTATTTGCATGCTTCATCCAATGTTGTATCTTTCTCAGCAGCCTTCTTTAGGATCTCCTACAATATTGATTCACATTCACCATTCCACCTAGTTGCTTCCTTTGATCTTCCCCCATCATCAAAGAATGCAGCGAATCCTTGTTTAGCAGCATCAATTAGTCCTTGTGCATCCCCTTGTAATTCTTCAAGAAAATATGTGTTTTCTTATAAGATGATTTGTAGTGTCGATTGCCATGCTATCAGGAGCATCCCTTTGGTTTATTTCCTGGAGCTTCTCTTGGATCCTACCATCTATCCTCTTATGTTCCTATATTGCAGTAAAATTGTGTGAATGTGTTTCCTTGAGCTTACTCAACCAAGTCATTAGGATGGCTTGTATCTTTTTAATTATTGCTACAAGTGCATCATATTTCCCTTGAGAATAAACACTTGATCCTTCCCACTGATCCTTTGTCTATGAACTTTCACCATGAGTTAACAGCTTAGTTGATCCCATTGTGACTCCTAGAATACCTTTCAGGCAGTCATTTTCTCTCAACATTCTCCCATTGTTCATCTTGTACATTTCTTTTTCTTTGACCAAAATTTGTATCTAGGCCTTGTTTATTTTTGTTATATTTATCCCAATTTCTACTATTTCCATAGGATCAACCTCTCTAATCTTCAGAGTCATAACATGCCCAAATGCTTTCTTAGTATCAATAACAATTGATTTTATATGAGGTGGATACAAGGCCCAAATCATTAATGACCCTTCATCTAGATTATATTTAGACCATGCATATACTTTTGTCACCCCCTTAGGGCTGAGCTTATGTGTGGCATTATTATTCATAAGAAAACTATCAAAAACCAATGCAAAAGTGAGATCCAACCCCAGAAAGATCATAACACCAACATCTTCTAACATTTTTCTTCCTTTCTTAGGGGTCATACCTACCATCTCTCTTTCCACACTCAATTTCAGATCATTTAATAACTTCTCCTCATTACTTGGTGTGATATTGCCAACTATTTCTCCTATTGCTTTTCCTTTTTGTTTATACAAGAAAGCCCTAAACTCTAGAGAATTTACAAATTCACTATCTACCACAAATGATTTGTATTCTATTTGTCTTGTGTCTGTGTCTAGGCTTTCTTCACTACCCAATTCTTTGGCAGGGCATTTGTAGTCCTGGGTCCTCAATCTAGAAATCTTATTTAGTGGGCTTTGTTGCATATCATCTCCAGATGCCTCCTCTCCAGAAGATATCAATTTTGTATCCTGCAGTCCTTGGTTATATTATTCAACCACTCTTTCTACTTCTTCTAATTTCCTAATTATATCATCAAACTAATAGGGTACATGATTATACCCTCCAAATTTTATCTTTTGTTTAGAAGAATTAATGTATCCTTCTGGGTCAAAGTTCTTTCTTGGTGGTCCTTTTTTCATGTTGTATTGTAATAACTTGTGAAGAATCAGATCATATCCTTCCTTTTCCAACATAGTAAAATCACCAAAGCATAGTGTACTAGGCATAAAAGTTTCCTTTCCAAAAGAGCTCAAGTTCATAACACTAGAAAAGTCCATTTTCCTGACAATTTCTAAATAGGAAATCCTGTCTGGAACTGTTTTGGGTAGAATAAATGGGGTATCCTCAAATCCATACACTCTAATCATAGTAGCATCCTCCAAATAGTACCAATCCCCCCAGTTGTTATTAATTTTCCCATTAAAATCCTTAGGTCTAAGAAACCTCTTTATTTTTTTAGACAAAGAATAGGCGCATGGATGATTGCAGAATTTATACAATGGTTATACAAAATATTCCTCAAAATGCACAAAATAGAAATTAGCAAACCTACTATCCCAGATAGCAGTCCATAATTGAATGAGAAATAACTTTCCTTCCTTGTCAAACTGTGAAACCCTCAGTTCCTCAGGCCACATCCCTAACGCTTGTCCAAAATATAACACTATGTGCATTAATAGTGAATTAAACTTAAGATGTAAAAAAGGGGCTCCATTCTTTATTGCCATAAATCCTAAATCAAGACCTTTGAAAATATATGAGGCATAGTCAAAAGGCCTAGAGTTGTGACATTGAATATTTTCTAAAATCACCATGGGCACAATTGACATATATTCAGGGACTTCCATTCCCAACACCTAACCTACCAAAAATAGGTGTATCTCATATAGGGCTCAAATAAGTCAACATGGAATGGGGGTCCATCACTATCTTCTAGTGGAACTGGTTTGCCACCCTGTTTAGTTATGTGTAATGGTAGCCTCCAACCCTTATAAATTGTGTCCATCCTCTAAAATTCCTTCTCTAATTCTTCACATACAATTTTTTCATTACATACCCCTTCCAATTTGAAAACCTCACCTATTGCATCTTCTGATACATGCACAAATGGTTTCCTAGATGGGTCACATATGGCTTTAAGCTTTGAATTATAATGGGTAGCTAACACCTTCACCAATTCTACATTAATGAACACATTAGGGCAAACAAGCTTCCCCAAGTTAAGATTCCATGGATTAAATACTAGTTTGAAATGATTCCTTTGATGATAATGAAAATTGAACAACTCATAACCTCTTATTGGCGTCGAAATGTCACCTATGTGCTTACATTTATCATCCAATTTATCTACTTCTTCCCTAAGCTGTGCAGAACATCCAGATTTGGGTGTAGAGCCAGGTAATTGATCAATAAGATCTTAATTTAATTTTCTCTCAGTGCCCTCTGGCTCAACTTCAAACTCAATTTTTTGTTTTTTTCCTTTAGGGAAACTACTTTCCCCATGTTTCCTACCCTTTAATTTTCCTAAGTTGTAGCTTCCATTTTATCTTTTCAAAATTGCAAAATTTAGAGTACAAAGAACTTATTGTATTTCTCTTGAAATATTTGAACTGAAGAAATATCTTGGCCCTTCATTTTTCCCCTTTGATTTCTCTACTACCAATTCCATAACAATGTCTTTAATCAATTCCCTTAAATTCATGAAATTACTTATGCTTCGTGGTGCCATTAATGTCTTAGCTTAAGCACGCGTGTAGCAAATTTTTGAATTTCTCACTATCACATCATGTGATTATATCGTCAAGACATTTCAAACCTTGGGTGATCCTTTTATTTTGGGCTTAACCAATGTTTAATGATCCTCCTGTTGATTGAAAATACACCACATCCTTTTCACCGATACATAATTTATCCATTTAATTTATATAGATATTGCCCAGAGTTGCCCCAACAATTATTTTGATTCATTTGTATCTTTATCGGCAAGAGATCATGTATCTCTAAGATATTATGCAATTTCCCCGACATTGTGAGTCTCCTTGATGATTGTTATTTCAATCTCAAGTATGTCACCAAAACTCCTGCTGATGTAACTTATTCATCAATGAGACCATGAACTACATCTTTCCAATGTGAATCCATTTATGAAATTTGATCGATATGACATTCTCGACCTCTTTCCGATATGTTGGAAATTATAATGATTTGTGAATTGGAGAGACCTACACCATCTCTTGCTGATATGGCTTTGAACACGAGCATAGCTGATCTTTGAATTTATCCACTTTCAAATCAAATGTTCTATCGGCAAGACAATTCAAACTTTGGGCAATCCTTTTATTCAAGCTAGTCTAACATTCATTAAACATTCTTTTGGTTATGGAGACATTACGCCATTATCACATAATCTATCCATCTGATTCATATAAATGTCACCAAGAGTCACCCTGATGACTATCTTGATCTATTTGTGTCTTCATCGGCAAGACATGGTGTATCGCTAAGACATTTAGTAATTTTCTTGATGTTATAAGTCTCCCCAATGATTATTCCTTTGATCTCAAGTATGTTGCCAAGAATCCTACCGATGTAGTCTTATTAGCGTGACATAGTGGGTTGGGAGGACATTTTGAACTCATTTCGATAGTGTTTGTATTAGCGATAGTATGTTTTTTTTTTTGTCGACAAGACAAGATGAGTGTTTTGCTGATGATATTTCATCAGCGAGACAAATGCACTCGGGCTGACTCAGGGATCTTACTCTGATGGAATTGGTCTAGCCTATACAACTCCTTGTGCTTTGATCGGTGAGACAAGACAGGTTTCTTGCTGATGGAACTTCATCGGTGAGACCTATATGCTCGTTATGACCTTTTCATTTCACCCAGATGGAACTTGTCTTGCCTATAAATCTCTTTATCAGTGAGACTAGACCATGTTATTCCGATGTGTATCTTCTTATGTAATCCGATCGGTGTGACATTTCTGTTCTTTTTCCAATATGTTGAAAATGAGAATATAATGATTTACGAATCAGAGAGACCTGCACAAATTCTTGCCAATATGGGTTATTTGAATACTAGATTTTTGAGGTTTTTGATGATATCAAATGGTCAAGAATGATGTGATCATATGTGACTATGATGGATTATACTCAAGATAAGGTTTTCTTTAAGGAATCAATGAGTGCAAAATCACTGTAAAATTTTCAAAATTTTACAGTTCCAACAGAGGCATAAAAATTGCTGCCCCAAGGTTTCATGGGCATATGACAAGTTTAAAGGCTAGTTGCTTTGTAAAATAGGCCTAATCAACCTAATCAACACAACCTAGAAAGGGTGATTTTGGTGATTTGGTCCAAAGGACTTGTACTTTCCCTTGAAGTATGCTTAATAACTCTAAAATGGGTGTCTAAAACCATCAAGGGTTTCTTTGGTGTTTTGGGAAAGTTTTGAGTTATTGGGAAAAAACTAGGTTTGCACTGTTACAAGGATTCAAAGAGTCAAAGTGTGAAATTTGACTTCTGTTGTTTGTCAGGCTCTTAGAGTTTTTAGGATTGTTTAAATTGGTCATTCTAAACTTTTTGGAAGCCTCTTAAAGGAAAGTTGTAAAATTTATGATTAAATATATCTCTTAGAATCCTTTTTGTCCCAATTTGAAAATAATTCTATATTATAGAATACATTTTTTAAAATTTTAAGATGAAAATAGCAAGGAAAAATTAAAAAAATATCTTTTTGAAAGAATTCTATTGGCGTGAGATTAAATATGATTTGTATTCCAATGTAAAACCTACAAAGAATGGAAACAATTCTTTCAACACAAACTATTACGTAGTAGTCAATTAAAATGAAAAAGCTTACTCTATATTAGTTAGGATACACAACTAAGAAAATGATCTAAATAGTCTAATAATTTGACCATTAACATATAGCAATTTCTATAGAGTTGTAGATCTCTTCCATTTCAAAAACAAAAATCAATATTAGGTAGATAATCAAACATCTTTCATTTCTATAGTGGCTTATTTATCCTAGAGGAAATAAGTATATAGTATACAAAGAAAACCAAAAAACCCACAACTACCCCTATTTTGAAGGAGTTTAGCTTTCTCCCCTTCTTGATCTCCCTAATATTGGCTAATTATTTTAAAGAGACCAAGGGTCATAACACAACTTATTCAACCCACTAAATAACTTGGTTAATGAAACTTGACAAAAGCAACAAAACAATTGCTACATTTAGCATTTCATGTGGAATGAAGAGTGGTGACAATAATCTACTTATAGTTTAATAAAACACTACTTTTATAAGAAGGCTTGACATTAGAAAGATAAGTGTTACTTATAGTTTAATAAAACACTATTATAGTCTTACCAACATATACTATTGTATGCTTGCATGGCTTCTTAGTTAATATATGGGGAGATAGAGATATATGGGGTGAGAAAGAGAGAGAGATAGAGATATATGGGAAGAGAAAGAGAAATGGAGATATATGGGAGGAGAAAGGAAGAGAGGTGGAGATAGAGAGTCGATGGATAGGGAGAGATGGTGAGAGATAGAGAGGGGGAGATAGAGAGGGGGGGAGAGAAAGGGATATAGATAGGCAGAGGAGGAGGGATAGAGAAGAGGGGGAGAGAAGGAGAGATAGGTTGAAGAGGAAGAGAGAAAAGAGAGAGAGAGAGATAGGTTGAAGAGGATGGCGCTGCCACAATAGTGGTTTACAATTTCTGGGAGGAACTGATTTTTGCTGAAATCACATATTTTTAGAAAATATAATGATTTAAGCCTTGAAAAATTACATTTAAAGAATTCCAATTGAAGAAGGTTTGATCAAACTACCTTAAATCAAACCCCTTGGATAGAACCCCGCTAGTTTCAAACCATACCTATAATAGAGTCCTCCAGCACCTACCGGGAAATGCCACAAAAAACCACTTTTGATTTCCACCTTTTTTGGGGATCAAAATGAATTCATTTAAAACTAATTTTTGCAATGTAGTTCTTAATATAAGCTTCCCAAACTATATAATTTTAAACAAATTTAATTTTATTATTATATAAGCCTATTTTTTATTTCTATAATGTATGGTTTTTCAATCTAAAATCCTAAGCCTCTCGCTTTTGGGTAATATGTGGAAAATAGTAGATTATTAAAAAAAAAAATTTTAAAAATATGCACTAGATATTGGAAGTCCTTGATCCTAACAAAGAAAAAAACTGGAATTTCGATACATACAAAAAAAGTTACTGCTATACTGTAAGTTCAGTATAAGTTCAAATTATACTAAGCCTTGAATTCAAGCTCACATTTAAAAAATGAAAAAAATATCTAATAAAAAACTATCTAACCAAGTGGGAAGCATCTAGGTAACAAAAGATGTACCATGTAAATTCAAAAAAATTAGGAATTCCTGTATCGCTCATGGAAAAAAAATATGTGTTATATGGAGTGCCTACTTTTAAAATGTCTTTTTATGAAAAATTTAGTCTTCAGGAGATGGAAAAAGAGGTGGTGCAACTGACCCAAAAAATTTGAAAAAAATATATTTAGAACCCTGGAGGAAAAAATTTCTGCTGAAACCTTAGCTCTTGCATCATCTTCCAAATTCCTCATGGTTTAGCTGCTATAGGTCTCTGTTTGAAGTTAAAGAAAATACTTGTCCAAATGGCCAAAACAAAACCACTATTGTGGGATCACCCAGAAGAGATAGAAGAGAGGGAGAGAGATAGGTAGAAAAGGGAGGGAAAGAAGAGGGGGAGAGGGAGAGCGATATGTCGAAAGGGAGAGAGAGAAGAAGATAGGGGAGAGAGGGAGAGATACCTCAATATATATAGAGGGAGAGGGAGAGACATAGAAAGGGGGTGATATAGAGAGATAGAGGGGGATGGTGAAAGAGATAGAGAGATCATGATAGAGTAGAGTAGAAAGATATGGATAGAAAGATAGAGAGAGGAGTGGAGAGGAGAAAGAGCCGAGAGATAGAGATATAGAGTAGGAGAGATGGAGGGAGAGATGGAGCGAATGAGAGAGAAAGGGGGAGAGGGAGAGATAGCTCAATAGATAGAGGTGGAAGAGGGAGTGACATAGATAGTGGGAGATATAGAGAGATAGAGAGCGATAGGGAGAGATATATCAATCACCCTCCCTATATCTCTATCTATTCATCCTTATCTCTTTATCTCTCTACCTCTCTCTATCTCTTTGTCTCTCTTTCTATTTGTATGTTTCTCATTATCTCCCTCTCTATATTTTCTTCCCTATATTTATCTTTGTCTCCTTACGTGTGCAATGGGTACATTGAAGAGTTCATAAAGGAGAATTATCATATCTTTAATCAAATGGCATGCTACCTTGAACATAACTCCCCAAGGACACATGCCATCCTTGGATTGTTGACATGAAACAACCATTCAAAATTTAGTTTCTCTTTTCCCTCTCTCTCTTTTACTTTGTATCTCTTATATTTCTCTCTCTCTCTTATATCTCCAAGTTCATCTCTTCTCCTATCTCTATCTTTTTAGTTTATATTCCTTTTGTATTAGCTAATAATAGGTATTACATATATTGCAGATTTGAGCTGAAAACAAATCTCATGCCTAGAAACCACTATTGTGTTGTTGGAAAACAAGTTTCAATTGCCATTTAATGGTAAACCAGCTATAGTGTAATGGTAAAATCCTCTAAAATATTGGGTAAAAGCCTATATATACTATTATATAATAATAAATATAATTATAACACTATATATAATTTAATCTTAATATTACTATTATATTAAATATATATTATATTAATTATATTTTGTATTATATAAAAATATACTTATTATTAATTATTAATTATAATAATTTTATATGTATTTAATAATTTTGTTAAAGAATATAATATATAGTTATAACAAGTCGAATAATTATATTATTTATTATGTTAAATTTAGCTAATATATACTTAACTATATTGTAGAATATTAAAACCTAGCTAAATGACACCATAATTTTCAATTTAATTAACATACTCTAAAACCTAACAAAACCAGGTTGTAGCTCGTCAAATTGGAGAAGTGAAACGTCAATACCAACGCTGAGGAAGAGTTTGGAGGAGTAAAAACAAGGTTAATACCAGCGCCAAGGAAGAGTTTGGAGTTAAAAAAAGGTCAATATTAGCGTCGACAAAGAGTTTCGAGGAGTGGAAAAAAGGTCAATACTAGTGTTGAGGAAGAGTTTGGAGAAGTGAAAACAAGGTCAATACTAGCGTCGAGGATGATGTTGAGGGCACTCAGGGAAAATCAACGACCAAGGGACAATGAGTACTATGATTTTGGCACCCCCATTCTCTTTAACCTCAATTTTATGCCTACTATCCAAATATCTTCATACATTGGTAACCCCATTCTCGTAAAATGGTATAAGATAAGACAAAAAGAATAAAATAGCTTAGTCTTTCACATTTTTATCGACCAACCTCAAGTCTTGGAAAAACTCCCATAATCCTACCCACATCTTGGTTGAGGTCTAGGATTTCATCACACATAGCCTTCATCGCATGAGTCTAAAGCAATTGTAGACTTAGCCCTCTATACAAGCTTAGTGAATCTGATCACTTTATCTTTATTTTTCCTCCAATTTTTATGTTTGTCCCTCCCCTTTCAATCATCTTGCACAACTTGAACTTATAGCTGCCTTTTCTTATTGATCCTTCATGTGCTCATGTCAATCTAGCTATTTGACCACCTAGTTACCCCCAACATCCTCCACGTTAAGCTTTATGCCTCCCACCTCCTCCAAAAAGATTGAAATTGTCATTATTCTCATCTAGAACTCATTATTAAGTCCCACTAACTTTCGAGGTTCAATTTGTTGGTGGGAACATGTTATTCTTTGTTGTATGACCTACCTCAAATCTTATGTCCACAAAGTTGATAAAAACATAAAACAATAGGGTATGTGTAGGATCATCATGGAAAAAACAGGCCCTTAAGTGGCAAAAATTTTATAAAAATCAAAGTTAGGCAACTTAACGTAAAAATTTGAATAAGTTATCTATATTATTTCAAAAATATGTAAGAATAGAATTTGTAGAAAATTGAATGTAGTTTCTAAACTACTAGGTTTATTTTTTAAAAAAATCTATTTGGTAAAAATTTGAAATTTCAATGCAGTAATACTTAAATTTCAGCGAAAAAATATGTAGGTGTCTAACTAACCACCCTAACCACAATAAAATGATAATATTTTTTTATAAGATTTTATATATAAGTAGAGGACTCATGTCTCGATGTGATGCATATTTTTTTGTAATTTTTTTCCAAGTAAATAATTAATTATGAATTTTTTATTACAACTTTTAAAAAATATAAAAACTTTTATGTCTGACCATCTTAACTTGGTCAAAACTTCATGAAATTCAATTTTTATTTTTTTAATCCTATAGTATGTGAAGCATAGAATGTGACGCATGTTTTGGATTCAAAAAATGTGATATAGTTGAAAAGCTATAAATTTTTTTCGATCAGCCTATCAATGAGGACTTTAGTTGTAATTCAAATAGAAAATGAATAACAAATATTTATTAAATTCAAAGTAAAGCATAATTTATATTGGTGGAAAGCTAAGAATCTCCTTTAAAAACCCTTTTCATTTTATCAATTTTGGATAAAAAAGAATTGTCAACTACATACCCTACACATACCCATCATATTGCCACTTTTTGGCCCATCATGATCGTGCACATACCCAATAAGAAAAAAATTGAAGGTACAACTAAAAAGCAGTTATTTCCTTTTGGCCTCCTCCACCTCTTATATTTCAACATAGCATGGAATTACACTTACATAACATAATCTCAAAAAAATGGAAGTTTATAGGGGCAAAGGAGCCCAAGTATATGCTAGGCTAAGCTAGATCTAATGAATGGAAATAGAGGCATACAATTCTTCTTTAATACCTCCACCACAAACATATGCAAGGAAAGGTCTCCTCCCTTCTTGGTAGTGATAGCCTCCTCCACACACAACCATTAAAAATTATGAATAGAGGAATATAATCTTTGAAGAACTCAAAGTTGATTCTCTCCTACCTAATGCAATTAGTCATTTTATCCTTACAAACATTTATAGTGATTACTAGAGGCACATAGACCAATTCTTCATAATAGAATAATTTGATACTACTTTTCCAATGATGGCATTATGAGAAAACCTTAGGTTAAATGAATAATTACTAGGTAAGTTCTTTAAATCATGTCCAAATGTATAAGAGAAGACCGCTGCTATGTGTACCTGGATACCATGGAGAAAGGCTCTTTCGGCTCTTTCACCAATCAAGGTATTGTTAAATTTTAACAACTAAAAGTGAGAATGAAGAATCTTTCCTATGATGGTGGCCAATTATGCTTCTCAACACCTAGATTACAAAATCTTTGTCAATATCATTGCCATCACAATTAAACCTATTGCTTGAGATGTAGTCATACAGGTAAACAAATTGGTTTTCTTGATAGTAGATACATTCTAGACAATTCAATCCTTGCATCAGAGATTGTTGAATGGGCCCAACAAACTACTCATGACGCCCTTACTATTAAGTTAACACTTTGACAAGGCATATGATTGTATCAAATGTCCTTTCATTTATAAAAGGCTCAAATGGATTTATTTTTAACCCTAAATTATTATCACACATTCATCTCTTTGTTAATGAGTGATAGCACAATAGTGTGTCCCACTTGTGGATGAGGAAAAAAAAATCCCAAAATTTCAAAATTACAAAATATCAATTGAATGAAGAACCTTCATTTGAAGGTGATGTCGTCATGACCTTTGAATGAAGAACCTTCATTCAAAAATGATGCCATGTCAAGACTTTCAAATGAAGGCATTTTTTATTTTAAATATTTCATGTCCAAAATGCTTTATAAAAGGAACTTTTACATGAAGGACCTTCAAATGAAGACCTTAATTCAAAGGTCCTTCATTAGAAGATCCTTCATATGAAGGTTCCTTTAAATCCATCCCATTATAGCTCTTAGAGTTGTTAGAGATATTTTTGTATCGAAGTAGAGATTGGACCATCAAATAGTGTCATGATGACTCTACCAAGATATCCATCAAATTGATAAACCTTGACTTAACAACCACAAATTCACAAGAAAATTTCCTATGTCAGTCCTAGGGCATCAATTCAATGCCAAGTTTCTTGATTTAATAGATCCCTAAATGAAATGAACTCTATCATACCATGTTACACACCATTCCACTGAGTTATAGTTCCAAGATAGTGGGTGGATTGGTGGATGTCATTTCTATTTAGCCCTCAAAACCTTACACAGGAAAAATAAGGCAGTCCCTATATTTGATTAATTTCTCCCACAAAACAACGATTTAGCACTTCAAAACAAATGAAAATGAAAGGGAACACATATATTTATCTACACCAATGATCTCAAAGAATTTCAAGCTTGTACGGATCCATACAACACAAAAGAACTTTAGAAAAACATTAAAAACACAAAAAATTGCTTCAAGAACATGGTATTTGATATGAAATTTTGGGATCAACTCCTCCAACAATTGCAATGGGATGGGAATACAATATGATAGAAGTGGGATAAGAAATGCATCATTTGAAGCATCAAGCCAATATGCAAAGATGAAAGAAAGTGCTAACCCCTTAAACTGAAAAAGTTTCTTTTAAATTTAATTTTGTTGGGTAGCCAATTCTTTTAAGTTATCAAATCCTACCATCATACATAATCAAAATTTTGTTGTTTCAAATGACTATGAGCACTAACTTTCACTATTTGAAGATGTTGAAACCTTGTCATAGAGAACTAGAACATTGATTCAACCACTCATCCTACCTTAAAACATACCAAAAGTCTCCTAGCAATTAGACATAAGAAGATTTAAGATGACTTAAACAATTTTTATTGCCAAAGCATAAACTTATGATGACTTAACCAGGCCTAGTACACACTCCCTCCCCATTAACCACTTAGAAAAATGTAAATTAAATGTAAATTTACTACTATTTTTAGTCATGTAGGTGTCCAATAAACCACTTGGTGGTGTTTCCCTTCAAGTTTATTTACTTGAATGAAGAGAAAAAGTCCTTTTATTACAATTAGAGAATACATTTGAGGCCTTGGTTGTGTAACTGGTGGACCATAGTCACATTTAACACTTGCTACAAAGTTTGGGAGTTAAAAAATTAATTAGATTTGATTTGTGATGGACACATTTGGACAGTAGTAACAATAACTTGCAATCTATCAAGACTTGATTACCTTATAACTTGTCAAATTCTAGTGATGAAATGATAGATTAATCATAATGTCACCTTGGGATCACATCACCATGAAAGAACTTCATCCAACATCCTTATGAGTGTAGGTACACCAAATAGGTATTTTTCAGATTTGTCTTCCTTGAGCGAGGGAAATTCATGAAGAGAAGAGGAAAGTGAGACATGTAGTAGGTCTAAAAGAGGGAGATCAACTAGAGGGAAGAAAATTTTGTAAACGCATGGAATTTTTTCTTGCTGAAGGGGGGTAATGTTCTTATGATGATGAGAGCATAGGGGACATCGAGGTGCCCTTGAGGTACAAACATCTATGGAAATAAATGGGTACCCAAGGAACTTCCTCCAATAAACACTAATTTTTGTGTCAACGAGAGGATATATCGCATAACACCATCATCATCACATGGTTTGGGCCTATTTTGCATGGAAAAAATAAAGGTATGTTACAAAAAAGTTACTGAATTGATGGAGTATGTTTGACCCTATTACAACTACAAAAATTGGATGCAATTGGTTCGATATACATGAAGTATGCGTAGGTATGCACTGCCAGCAAATTATATACAACTAAAAGATAAGGATCAAAATAAAAGAGTGGCTATGTACATTGACGGAAGGCCAAAATCATAAGGGAATATTGCAAGGTTTATAAATAGTACATGACCTGGGTCAACCAATAAGCAACCTAATTGCATATTCGAGGTGCGCGAGGGAAACTGTGTATTCGTATGTGCAATAAAATCAATAACTGTAGGGGAAGAGTTGCTAATCGATTACAATTTGAATTGCTTAGATACAAACACAATTACTATGGGGGTGGTATGTACTATATACCATTTACCCAACCTCTAATTAATGACTCCAATATACCATTTTATTATTATGTTTTTTTTCGTAAGTCTATTGGTTTCATTTAGGTAATGTTTTTTTATATTTAATTTTTGTCACAGTGGGACATTGATCATATGGGGAAGGCTTTGGCCTAGAGCATAGATCGCGATGCATCTTCAAGTGCTTCTACTCGATAGGTTTAGCTCATTGTAATTGTACAAATTAGAGACAAGCAAAATGTTTTATTATTATGTTTTTTCATGAGTTTATTGGGTTAATTTTGATAATTTTTTTAATATTCTTGTTGGAGTCAGCTAATCGGGGAAAGGCACTAGTAGTAGAGGAGAGCATCCATAGGGAGGTGCAGTCACTATTATGTGATGATGACATCACATATTCAACAAACCCTCTCGATATGATAAGGAAGACCAAAAAAAATGCAATAAAGAAATCCTTCAGTTGTTATTCATAGTGCCTCAAACAGATGAGATAAGAGAGAGGGTTAAAATATTTACTAAGAGAGCATAAAACTTGCAAGTAAGCTATCATGAGGTCTTTAATTATAACATAAGTTCATTCATGGTTTGATATTTTGTACTCTTTTATGTCATGAACTAAAATATGTGTTGTTTTTATAGGATTTTTTGCGTCCTCATGATGTTGCTAAAGAAGTAGGGGTTGGTACAAGTGTCCATCCTGATCTTCCTGCACATACATCACATCATACGACCCCATCATCCATGCCTATATTTTCGACTGAAACATCAAAAACACATAGCATGTAGACATCTAGTAGTACACCCTCTGGCAGCGAACACATGCTAGAACATGCATTAGGACATGTACCTAGGGATGCAAAGGCCACTAGTACTGGTGATGTTTTAGCAACATTTCCTAGATCTTCCCATATTACTAGTACGGGAACATTTCCAGTCACATTTGTGGTGACCGAGGATTTCGTTCCCATAAAGATAGAGAAGGTCCTAGGTACTTTAAAATGTTTTAATTATTACTATATATAATCCAATTAAAATTTACTTATTGATCACTCTTTTTAGACTAATGATCCCATGATCATTTTGAAGGAAATGATGTTTTTTATAAACATCTAAGTGATATTACATTGGAGCTTTTTGGGCCCACCATACGTACACAGTGGAATGCCCAAAATCAAGATTTAAAAGATGAGCTCATTAACCATTTAGTTGTATTGTTTGGTGATAAAACATTCAACCAAACCAAGGTCCTTAAGAAAGCTGGTACCTATCTAAAGTATGTGAGGGACCAATATAGGTCACATTTAGAGAAGAAAGAAAAGTTCGAGTGTCCCCCCATGATTCCAGAGAGGGAGTGGAAGGACCTAGTGTTGGATGGAAAGGAGAAGGTTGAAAAGAAAAAAAGGAAAGATGCCACCAGGACAAGAAAGGTATGTGATACTATCAACAATGCAATTATATACTGATTACTCTTTCTTTTTACGTAATCTAACATATTTCAAACTTTTCATAGGTTGCCTAACACATCAAAGGAAACAAAGGAAAGACTAGAAAAACATGGGCAACACAAACTTGGCTCTAGTGGTTATATGAAATTAGCCACACAAATTGTAAGTATCAATAAATAAAATATTGCATCCAAATAATAAATTGTAAACAATTTTGGATTTGCCACACCATAGAAGCAAAATTCATGATCTTATGTAAAAATGCAAGGCTCTGAATTCAACAGAGTGCCCACAGAAGAGGACATGAAGATTTCCTTCCAGCAAGGGTATGGAGTCATGGCTAAACACCTAAGATTCTTGACTAGGCAAACACAATCTTCCATTGCATCTGACACACAGGTAAATAAACTCAATAAAGTTTATTTAAAATTGAATACTTGTGCAATCTATTCAATATTAATTTCCACCATAAAGTAATTATGTTCCTATTTGTTTTAAAAAGACAAGCAATGATAATACTACACATGACATTGGAATGTAGCCTGGTGAGGGTGGAGCACAACCTACAGATGAAGGTCATGGTGTGCATCCCAGTACTAGATGTATTCATGTGATATACAAAACATAGTATGGATTAATACAATTAAACATCTTTAATTGCAATTGGTGTATTAATTAATGTAACCTTTTGTGTTTCAACTTTAGAGCATGTAGAGTGTGATCAACATGTTGAGCATGATTAGGTAGAGAAGATCTAGGAACATGATGTGGCCCCATTAGGTAAAGAGGACCACTCTAATGTTCTTTTAAACATATTTAATTGCAATTGGTGTATTAATTAATGCAACCTTTCGTGTTTCAACTCTAGATCAGGATTTAAAGGGTGTTCAACATGTTGAGCATGAGGCTATAAGACAAGATCAGGAACATGATGTGGCCCCATCAAGTAAAGAGAACCACTCTAATGTTCTTTTAATTAATGAAATACTTGTAACAATAATAATAAAACATATCAATTTAACATTTCTTTGTTATAGCAGCAGACCCCCCTTCTAGTGACATCCATGTCGTGAGTACATGACTAGGCATAAATTAAGATCATGAGTAGAGGGTAGAACAATTGAAGGGGAGATAGATGATTTAGAAAATGATACTACACTTCAACTTTTTTTAGCTTCAAAAAGGAAACAAAAAAAATATGATTGTAATCATATTATGACAACCATATTTTTGATAATATGTAAAAACTCAAAGAATGAATGTTATATGTTAATGAATGAATGTTATATGTTATTAATAGATGAATGAATGAATATTATATGTTATTAATGGATGAATGAATGATTAATGTTATATGATTGGGTATGGGGAATTGAGAGTGATGTGAGGGGGGGAGGGGCCAAATGAGCTTCCACTGTCATGTGGTTGGCCCTGTTAAGTAGAGAATATTAAATGACTCTTGAAACAAAGAGAAGATCAATAAGGTAATGCACTTTTCAATATAAGAAATGCATTGTTTGAAGGATCAAACCAATATGCAAAGATGAAAGAAAGTGTTAACTTTTCACTATGGTGGCAGAAAAATGATTTGTTATACCCTGATGCCTTCATTTTCCAAGCCAATTTCTCCTACTTTGCATAGCTTTGCCATGTTTGTGGATGTGATATGACTCCTACACAAAAAACATGTACCAGTTTACAGCCTTCAATCCAACTACATCCAAGTATCCTTTTAATTCCTCTATCTTTCATCAATCTCTTTACTATTTGAACCTCGTATAGATGTTTTAAATGAAGAAGCCATTATTGTGAAATGTGCCTCTAGTTGAGTAAAGTGAATCCATGCTCTGCATCATAATTTGAAGTTGTTTCCATTCCAATTTTCTAAGTTTAGTTTGTTTGTATGGCTTTGTATGAATACCACATTGTGTTGTGTGTGGATTTGGTTTCAAAGCTTTGTTTCTTTTGTTTTTAGTGGTGACATAACTCTAAAATTTGACTTTTGTGCATAACAGGTTAGTGGAAAATTTGACAGCTCTGAAGGGTTTGGAGGCTCAATTGAGATAGATACACGGATATTTGGATCTTGTTGTTGATGGGAGGCTTCCACTTAACCATGAAATTTTGTACCATCTATAGGTATGCAAAAATTTCTCTACTTGCATTCATTCAACTTACTGTAATATAATATTTGACAAAAATCTCCTTTTCATTATACTTAGATGGATTTTCATGCCCTGTTCCAAAGCACATGTTTTAGAACAGGCAAGAAGGATGCTGCCAAGGGTTAAGGAATTTGGATTTACACCTGCCAATTGCATAGTTTACTTCATTCATCCAGCATATTGCCAATGTTTTGCACAATTGTTGGAATCATATCCTATAATTACAAAACTAGTAAAATTAAAATAGGTAAGTTTCAAATATGGCATTACATATCTTTCTATGAATTTTTGAAAGAAAATGGAGAAATGGAGAAATATTAACAAAATAATTTGCATAATTTCTAATAGATCAGGGAATTTTTTTGCAGGGTTATCATGAATATATTTAAGACAAAAGTAACTTATAGAGATTGAAGCAGAATATCGGTAGTCAACACATCTTAGTAGTATCTCAATTCAAGAGAACTAGGTCCACTATCCATTAGCTAGTAAAACAAATAAAATTAATTCATAAGTTTATTCTGTTCTAATAGGGTTGACTAGTTGCTTGTTTCTTTTTTATTGTCAGAAAGTCATCAATATACACTTGGTTTTCCCACCTTCTCTTTCCTTCTGGCTAGAGAGTTTCTACAAAAGGCATCAAAGTAACCTTCAAGATTGACAATGGCAATGAGTACAAGGTTAGTATAACTTAATGTTAATTGGGCATGATTTTATTTGTTCAAGACCAATTTAGATTCATTTTTTGCTCACACTACTTTTATTTACATTTATGTTTTGCTAATATCCATTTTCCTTTACATTCATATTCTTCTATACATATTATGTTTACAATAATTTTTTCCTTAATTTAATCTAGGGGAGAGGACCCAGTAGCTGAGCATGCTTCAATAGTTGTGATAGTAGTGGTTTATATAATGCCCAATATTTTTATCAATATTGGACCAATAGTTGTGACTTTAAAGTTGTTAGTGTTGATGATGACTCGTAGTATTTGCAAATTAGTTGTATTCAACTTAGATTTGTAGAATGTATAGAATGACATGAATTAATAACCTTGAATTTTTTCTTGAACTGTATAGAATTATTGAAGCTTTTACCTATATATAATTTTTCATACTTCCCAATAACTGTATAATTCCATAGATAGCTAATACCAAAGACTAAGCCAAAAATTCATATATGCTCATTAACTTCATCGAACTTCATGCATGCATCTGAGTCTTTTTGATGAAAACATCATTACAAAAAAAAACTATCTACAATATTCTTTTTTCCTATTCGCCTCTCTCCTTTTGATATAAAAAATGGATACTTATACATCAAATGTTTGAAAGGACACATCCTTTCAAAAATGTCTTATACATCAAATATCGCCCAGAGTCATGCCAATAATTATTTCGATCCATTTGTATCTTCATCGGCAAGAGATCATGTATCTCTAGGATATTCTATATCTTCCTCGACGTGGTGAGTTTCCCTGATGATTGTTCTTTTGATCTCAAGCATGTCACCAAGACTCCTGCTGATGTAATATTATCGGCATGACATGGTGGGTTAGGTATACATTCAGAACTTACTCCGATGGAATATGTCTTGCCGATATGCTTCCCTCATGCTTCATCAATGAGACAAGATGAGTATCTCACCAATGAAACTTCATCATTGATACCATAGGCCAGTCCTCCCGATATATCTTCTTAGGAAATTTTGATTGTTGTAATAGTCTTGATCTTTCACCGATATGCCTACATTTGAACGAATATTTTTTTCTAAAAAAATTGGATTGTTTCATCGAACATTTGATGAAGGCAACCAACGAACCTCCAAAAGCATCCGACGAAATTGCAATACATCTGATGAGACTTTCCTTGTAATGACTTACTTGTTTCATCACAATTTCGATGAACTTTTGTTGTTGTTCTTTCAATCTCAAGTATGTCATCAAGACTCCTGCCAATGTAATCTTATCGATGTGACATAGCAGGTCGAGTAGACATTCAAAACTTACTCTAATGGTATATGTCATGTTGATATGCTTCCCTCGTGCTTCATCGATGAGACAAGATGAGTATCTTGCCGATGAAACTTCATCAGTGATTCCACAGGCCAGTCCTCTAGATATATCTTCTTTGGAAATTTTGATCACTGTAACAGTCTTGATCTTTCACCTATATTCTCAATATGTTTGATGAAACTTTCGTCGTAATGACTTGCCTATTTTGTCATAATTTTGACGAACTTCTATTGTTGTTTTGACACTTTCACAAAGGCATGCCACTTGTGTGTTGTCTATTGTTCATCATTAGATCAATGATCATTTCGTCGATATTCTAATGAACACTAGATACCTTTTTTGTTGTGGCAATCGACGAAGTTGAGTCGTGATTTCAATGTTTTAAAGCTAGTCGGAAAAGCGACAAAAATTTAGCGATGAAAATTATTTTAGTGATTTGTCGGTATTCTGACAATATGTTTTCGATATTTCAACAAAATTTCGTCAGAAATTGGAGTCAAATACAATAGTGATATATATATTTCACATATATATACATTTCATAGATATATATACATATATTTATATTACCCATATTTGTATCTACATATTTATCTACACATTGAATGCAACATAGTGAGATCCCCAATAACAATGACAGGTCTCAATGTTAATTCAAAGATTTTGCAATATGGAAGGTAATTTAATGTCATATTAAATTTATCATGAAATAAAACCTGAAAGTTTTATTGGCTGCACATAGGGGAATAAGGCTGACACAAAGTTTTATTGGCTATGCACAAGGGATTAAGGTCAACGCCTTCCCCATTGGGGAGGCACTGCTCTATGGTGGGTAGCACCCCCTCCATAGGCCGTAGCCTATGGAGGGCACTGCCCCCATAGATTTGGCCTACCCTAATGGGAGGGACAGCTGAGGGAAAAGCCCCAATGTTCCTTAAAGAAACAAACAAAAAATTTCTCCTTCCATTAGATGAAATTCAATTTTCCAATTTCAACGCTCTGTGTAATTTGATTTCATTAATATATATATATGTGTTATATATGTATATATTTACACAATGTTGTGTGAGTATATACATATATTTAAATATATACAAAATTTATGGCATTTTGAAGCAAGATTTTCACTTAAAGATTCAAACAAAATTAGGGATACAATATTAAATAGATGGATTTGTGCATGTTTATTTATATGCATTTAAAGGAATAGGGAAGAGTGTTGTAAGTTGAACTTCTATGCCAAAATTTTACCCAACAAGCACTCAATACAGATACTTTGCACAATAATTATTTTCAAACAAATTCAATCTTTTTAATAATATAGACATTAATTCACACACTTTAAAGAAAATAGAATGCATTGGAAGAGGTTTAAAACCTATAAAAGTATTGCCTCCCGTTGAAAAAGAACTCTCCTTCTTTTTCTTCCTTTCCTTGGAGCTTGCTCTCTGGAAGCCTTCTTCTTCTCCTTTTCTTTTCACTGTATTATCTTCTTAATCCCACTAATTTTGAGTCCACTAAAATCTAGAAAGTAATCTATTTTGTAGCCATTTTTGATATTTTACAGAGAATAAAATCAAGAAAATGTATTCAAGTACTGTTGTTTGATTTCGTTAATCTTTTCTCTTTTTAAAGTTTCTTTTTAGTTTCCCAAAAACCTAATCTTGAATTAAATAAAATATTAAATTTATTTCTTGTATACTATTTCTTGATAAATGAAAGAAAAAACAATTTCATTTCAACTTATTTATTTTCTACCCCAAAAGAGTTAGACAATGCTATTTCCAATTTGAAAAATAAAAGTAAAGGTTTACTCTTAATGATGAGTAAATAATTTTTTATTTTTTTAATTACAAAATAAAGATTTAACCTAAAGTAATAACATTTGATTTTGAAAAATAAAATATCTATTTAATTATCGAATCATAATCTTTTACTATAAAACAAAGAGATATAATTAAATTATAATTATAATTAATTCTTCTATCTCACTATGTTTTTATTTCCACTTCATAAAATTAAATAAACACTCAAAAAAGAATACAATTATGCATCCAATTAAATTAAAACCACTTGCATTTAAATGACACTACGTGCATGTGTGTGTATGCAAGAGTTTCGTTCCTACTGTACCCTTCCAAGAAGCTAACCTTCTTTCCTTAGCCACACCCTTGGTCTTTGATGACCTGCATCTCAATACCCTTAGGCACACATCAAAAGATTAGTATCCACATAAAGATATAAATCAAGACATTAAAACTCATGAATTCAAATAGCATTTTCCATTTTTCATCATATTCAAAATAAATTGCATTTTCAAGCATTCAACTTTTCTTAAATTAAAGCAACATTTCATATTTCATCACACCAAAAATGCTATATTATTCATTATGTAATCTATCACACACACATCCAATCATATATCAAATCTACACAGCCAAAAACAAGAAGCATCAGAGTTCGAGACGTGACATCCTTCCCTACTTGGAAGAGACATCGTCTTGATGTCTTATTACAAACATCAACACTATAGACTCTTAAGTATCGGTGTATCATAAGTCTCAAAATGTAGGAAAAGAAAATATAATCTAGAATCTCAAATGAGGAAATAATCTGTCAATGTCCTCTGCATTCTCCTAGGTGGCATTATCCACCAAGTATTGGTCCCACTGGACCCTATACTACATAATATCTCAATTGCGCAACTTAACGTTGCACTCTTCTAGTATCCTAATGGACTGCACCTGCATCACTCATGGGTCCTGTACTTGCAAGGCACGCCATTCAAGGATATGAGCAACATCTAGATGATAGGGCTTAAGCACTGAGACATGAAAGACATTATGGATTTTGGATAGAGCTGGTGGTAGAGCAAGCCTATAAGCAACATGACTATCAACCTCTAAGATATCAAAGGGTCCCACAAATCTAGGGGCTAACTTTGAGTTCTTACCAAAAGAGGTTGAACTCTTTTGCGACCGAACTCTCAAAAAGACCTTGTCTTCCACCAAAAACTGTTTGAAATTCTTGTTCTTATTTGTAAGACTCTTTTGTTGATATGAATCTTGCTTTAACTTTTCTTTGATGAGCCCCATTTGATCTTCCATCTCTCTAAACCTTTCAGGTCCAATCACAATGTTGTCTTCCACCCTATCCCAACTAATGGATGTCTGACATTTACGACCATACAGAGCCTTGAATGGTGCCATACCAAATGAGGCATGGTAGGAGTTATTGTAGGCAAACTCCACTAGTGGAAAATACTCCTCCCATTTGTGTTGTTGTTCCATACAATACATTCAGAGGAGATCCTCCACAACCTGATTCAGCCTCTCTAACTGACCATTGGTCTAAGGATGATATGCAAAACTGAAATTTAGTTTGGTTCCTAGGGAAGAGTTCAGTGTAGTCCATAATCTGTAAGTCATCTGAGTGTCACGATCTAAAATGGTCATCTCAGGCACTCCGTGTAGTCAGAAAATCTCATGCACAAATTTTCTTGCCAAAACCAATGAACCATCCTTGAGATTCCCAAGGATGAAATGAGCCACTTTTGTAAATTTGTCCACCACAACTAAGATGGTATCATGTCTATTCTTAGACATCGGAAACCC
>VDFB02375818.1:0-10621 GCA_007258455.2 Sequoia sempervirens | reverse complement strand
CTAGATATGGTTTGTAAGCTAAAAAGGCATTGTATGGACTGAAACAAGCTCCTAGAGCATGGTATGCTCGATTGGACAGATACTTGACACAAAAAAAAATTAATAAGGGCTCTACAGACAACAATCTTTATTTCAATATGGAAGGGAACGGAATGTTGATAGTGGTAGTATATGTTGATGATATCATTTTTGGAGGAAATGAAGGTATGTGTAAGAGATTTGTAGAGGAAATGCAAAAATAATTTGAAATGTCCATGATTGGTGAGTTGAATTTCTTTCTTGGTCTTCAAGTAAATCAAACTGATAAGGGGATATTCATTTCATAGTCAAAATATGTGAAAGAGTTGTTAAAGAATTTTGGAATGGATGACTCCAAACCGGTTAGTACTCCTATGGTGACCAGATGTAAGCTAAGTAAAGATGATGAATCTGCTAAAGCTGATTGAAGCAAATACAGATCTATGATAGGTGGACTGATGTATCTTACTATTACCAAACCGGATATCATGCATGCAATATGTTTAGTTTTCAAATTTCAAGTAGACCCTAAAGAAGCACATGTTACAACTATAAAGAGGATATTCAAATATCTTAAAGGAACACTGGATTATGGTTTATGGTATCCCAAGGATACTAATTTCACTCTAAGTGCTTATACTGATGCAGATTAGGTTGGTTGTATGGATGACTGAAAGAGTACCAGTGGAGGTACTTTCTTTCTTGGTGGAAGATTGGTTTCATGGTTAAGTAAGAAACAGGATTTGATTTCTTTATCCACTATAGAAGCTAAGTATATTGTTGCAGCATCTTGGTGCACACAAGTTTTGTGGATGAAGCAAAAATTGAAGGATATTGGAGTGATATGTGATGAGCCTATACCTATCTTTTGTGACAATACAATTGCTATAAACATTTCAAAGAATTCGGTAATGCATTCAAGAACAAAACATATATCTATCATATATCATTTCCTGAGAGAGAAGGTATTGGAGAATAAAGTCAGGCTAGAGTATGTGTCTACAAAGGAGCAGACTGTAGATATATTTACTAAGGCTCTTCTGAAGGATATTTTTGAGTGTCTTGGGGAGAAGTTGGGGGTCATTGGTCCTCCAAACTAGGTGCACATGGAGGTGCATTATTCTAGTGGATCCACAGATTCCTCGTTTATCTTGACTGATGAAGGGGTCTACTCCGCAAGGGGAGTAGAAAGTTTTCATTGTTGTAGTATGAGCTGTATGGGTGCACTCCTAAGGGGGAGTGATCAGGTCTTTTGATCTTTTCCATTGATGTCAAAGGGGGAGAGAGTCATGTGAAAAATAGTAAAAGAAAGAAGTCTTTTCCTAGAATGCGGGAATGTTGTGTAGATTATCTAATCTGAAAACAAAGGAGAGTGTTGTCTTTGATGGTTTTTCACATAATGTGTTGCCATCAATGACAAAGGGGGAGATTGTTGCAAGTATAAGCTAGTTTGGTGGTGTTGACATTAATGTTGTCATTGATGTCAACACAATACAGGATGTTGCAGATTGTGCATGTATAGTTGATATGTTGCTAAGATGTTGTGCATGTATAGTTGATATGCTGCTGAGATGTATAGTTGATATGTTTCAGATGTGCTGAAATGATGGGTTACCAAGTGCTTTTGAGAAAATTAATAAAGAGTGAAGTCAGAGTTATGTATGTGTTCAAAATGTGCTCTGGTATGTGCTTTGCATTTTGTCTATGTTGATCTTATGTTTGTGTGGATCTGAAGGGTTGTTTTTGGGCATCTGTTGGTGACATCTCCTAGTTTTCTAGCTTTTGGTTTGATGGAGTGTGAAGGTTGTGTTCACCGGTGTGTGAACTGGTTTGACAAAGTTGTTTGTATGTGGACTAGGAGAAATTTTTCTACTCTACAATCCTCTATTGATTTTCTTCATGTCTTGCGGATTTGGAATGTCTTGTAATGGTGGTCTTTGTGTTATGGCAAAGGTGTTCGTGGTTTCATGCTCCAAAAGGCGAGTTCTAGAGCTTCTGTGTGTATCTATACACTCTGGTTGGACTGTTGGAAGGTGTTTTATGTTTGAAGGTTGTTGCACTTGTTGCGGATGTATCTAAAGGTATCTAAGATGTGTTCTTGTGCTTAATGAAGCATGTTATGTCATCTGTGTGTTATCTTCTTGTTGGAAAGCATATACTTCAATGTTCATTTGTGTTTTCATTAGGTTTGGCTGACTTGGTGTTTACACTTCATATGAAGGATTAAAAATTTAATTAAGGAAACGTGTGTTTGATCCAAGATGTTGTGTTGGGTCATAGTTAAGTATTGGTGTGGTCCACTCCCATTCCTTTCCACCGGAGGAATGTTGCTTTGCTAACCTAATTTGAATTTATGAAATGAAGCATATGTAGCCGACCTTGGAGAAATTTTCTAAGGTTGAAGAGGGTATAAATACAATTTGAGATGTTGTGAATGAACCAATCAAGTAAGCTATGAGTTTGAAGATCAGAGTTGTGCAAAAGTGAATTGAGGCAGTAGTACTTTAATGTGTTAGGTTCCTAAAAGCAGTGAGCTGGAAATGTCTACAATTCTTCTGATCAAGGCTGTGGATGTGTGTAATCTATTATGGTGTATTTTTACTATAATCTTTTGTATTTGTAGGTAGTGAGCCTCCCTGTTGGATAGTGATTCCTTTATATAGGAAATGAGCCTTTGTTTCTGGGCAGTGAGCCTCTTGTATTCGGTTTGCTATTACGTTATATTATGAGTTAATCCTCACCGTGGTTTTTCCCTCATTGGGTTTTCCATGTAAAATCTAGTGTTCATTGTGTTGATTTTCTTTAATGTTATCTGCATTGCATGTTCATACTTAATAACATAATTGTGCGGTTGTGAAGTTGATAAGTGTTTTGAATTTTGAGTTTGAATTTGGTGACAACTGATTCACACCCCCCCCCCTCTCAGTTGTCTTGCACCTTTTAATAGGCCCTACATCAACTTGTTCAACATCCAATGTGAATTTTGATATTACCATTCATTTAGGGTTAAAATATTTGCATGTATTTGAAATGTAGGGAAAAGGGATCCCCACAAGTTTTATGATTGTGTGTGTTCACAAAACCTTAGGGATCTTAATAGGCGCCTTTCCCCATGGATTTCATTAGGAAAGAGATCATAAGGTGTAAATATTGACTTTCAACCTTAGTGGCGAGTCAATCAGACCTAGATCTCAGTCCTCAGGATAATAGGACAGATATGAAACCAAACTAAATGATTTGAAATGCTCAAAACTAAATGAACAATAAGACCTAATACCTAAAATGCAAATTCTTGAATGTATAGAAATGGAAATTATAGTTTGTAGGAAGATTTGAGAAGGGTTTGATGGCATGCACCTGTCACCAAAAGCTTATTTTGAGGTCTACTCAGGGATTGATTCACCCTTGGGAAAATGGGTCCTTGTGGTCCTTTCCAAAGCTGCAAAAATTGAAGTTGTAGCCCTCTATCTGCATTGTGTTCCTATACCTGCAAATCTTCATCTTCGGATCTAAACCTGTAATAAATCTACAATAGATAATGTTTGTTTGTATGTATGGGGGTTTTCCTCAATCAAACCCCAAGTTTTGTAATTAAACCTTGATAAAAGACAAAGATTAGATAAATGGAATTGTGTGAGCTCTAACCTTAAGTGCATCTAAGGTTGTTATGAGCTAAAATACAAAGAAACCCTACTCAAGTGCATTAGAGTATGATTCCTATATGATAAGGATAAGATTCACTTAGGGAGAATTCAAAACACCCTAAACAAATCTGAAACACAATGATACCTTGTCGTATGTTTCTAGTAGAATGAATCTTGAAGATGAGAACACTAGGAAACAAGTCATTAGGTTAGAGGAAATGGCCAAATGCATCTCCCACACCTAAAATCCATCATGTCATTCTATTGGAATTAACCTTCAATCATGTGACAAAAGCTTAATCAAAATTTGCAAATGGACTTGAAGGCATGCAATTATAAACAATGTTGCTCTTAGACTCTAAATTTTTCTTGCTTGAATGTTATCTCTTTTTTTCTCTTCTTGATCTAGTTTGAAATGGCGAAAAGATTAGGCTTTAATACGAATTTCTCTAATTTCTTGAATATTAGATCCCAATAGCTGACATTTACAATTTGAATATGAGACCTTAAAATACCACCAAAAACATATTTAAAAATGATTCGTAGCACTTAAAGGAGACCCATTCGTCATGGGTGAATGGTTCCTATCCTATAATTCAAGGACACACATGATCCAATGAATATCAATGTTTGAATGTGTTTATTCAATGCATGTTTTAATGTCAAAAAATGATAAAAATAGGTCTTGGGATGCATAATAAAGGGAATTAGGGCCTATTTAGGAAGGGTGAAAATAAATAAATGTAAGGTCACTAGAATAGGTCCAAACTAAGCATGAAATTCTGTAAAATCATGTCTTTTACATATTTTTCTCATAGACATAGCATGAGCACATTATAATGTGCTCATGTTATGTCTTGTATGGGACCAAAAAGTAGTGTGGCCACTTTTTGGTCCCCTGCATTTTTGCACTTACTCTTGTCTGAATATTTTATTGTCCCTTATTCCCTTGTATACCTAGAAATGAACAAAGGAGAATACATAAATTAATCAACTAATTTTAAAGGAAAATCAAAATAATATGGTTACATATATAATTTTTTAAACTAGTTTAACTTAGTTCTATTGATATTACCCATCTAAAACTTAAAGTGAAGATTTATTGCTTATTTTGTGTTTAAGAGAAATTTGATGTATGTATATACTATCATGTATACTTCATTTAGTCATATGGAAATCTCAGAAGGAAAAAAAGGAATATGTGTATTTATATATGTGCTTTATGATAGTTATTAGACCTATTTCATTGAGGATTTATTGTTTTGATAATATGGGAAAAGAAGGTTTTGAATGGACCTGAAACCATTTACAAACAAGTTTTGATGGGACCTGAAACCCAAACAAGGACGATGATGCTGCCAAAATAAAAATTCAAGAACAACCAACAATGAAATAGAGACATTACTTCAAAGGATTAGTAGGATAGCCCAAACCATCAGTAAAACCCAGCTGTCAAAAATAGAACAAAAGGGAACCAAAAATCTAAAAAAACTAAGATTTTATAGGTACATTGAACCCATAGGTTTTGAAGGGACCTTAAACCCTTTACAACCAGGTTTTGGTAGGGACCTTGAACCCAATGACATCGCCTACAACAACCAGGCAACAACAAACCAATCATTCAGGAATATCAAACTCTCCATACCACTATCTGAAATAGCCAAGTCATAGAAAACCACATGAGCAGAAAAAATAGAGCCCAACAACATTCCCTCTCCACCTCTATAGGAGAAATCACCACAAACACTCAAAGCTCAAATTGTTCCCCACATCAACCAGTTGTTCTCTCCACCTCTATAGGAGAAAAAACCAAGCTCATCCTTGCCACAACAACCACAAGTCACTTACAAACTAGTACTCCACCTAAATAGGAATAGGCTCTACATCAATGGGAGATGCAAGAGAGAGCCTTCAAACTTAGAACACACCTCAACCAAAAAAGGAGAGGACTCCACCTCCATAGGAGAGGTCTCCACCTCAAAAGAAGATGCAGTATCCAGAGAGAAGGCAAAGACTATAGTAAAAAGAATGAACTTAGCATCCAAAGGAAGCAAAAGCATCTGGGTCTTCGAAATAATCTCTGAATACCACCCAAACAACAACAACTCCAAAGCAACTAAGAACAAATTCAACAAAAAAATATCCACTTAACTAATTTGATCCAGCACCATCTTAATAAATAGGAAATCTTCCACAAAAACTGTAGAGTCACCCTTAACCTTCATGAGAATTTGGGTCTTGAAATAGAACATTGGATACCACCCAATCAAGAGAACCAACCCACAAAAAATGTCCTCCAAGAAAGACACACACCCCTTCCACAGAGAAAGCATTAAAAAACACAAGGGGTATAGAACCATCCAAACTCTTAGGGGACTTCCTTTTCCCTCCAAACAAACACTTCTAGCAATAGTATGGAGGGAAAAAAACCACTCCACAATAGCCATCAGAGCAAAAAAAACATTAAAGATCAACCTCTTAAGGCTCACCAAACCCATAACTACCATAAACAGGCAGGGGGGCTACAAAAGCATAGCACCAAAGGGTAGAAATCCACCCCAAAACCAAAGAGAACACTCCCAACAGGAAAACCAATCATTACACCAACAAAGGGGAGTCACCAAAAGCAAAAGAATACTCACCATCCTAAACTGGTCAAGCACTAAAGAGATTCCCACACCCGCAAAACCCCTCAAGCCACACCAAAAGCAACAACAACCAGTCCAAAACAAACAAGGCAGTACATCCCCATCGCAAGAAATGGCCAGAAGGATAGATCCATCTGAGATACCAATCACACTATCATAAAGAATAGGGTTTTTCAGAAACATAAGCCCCCAACCACAAAAGAAAAACAACACTAAACATGGGGGAAAAGCCAGGTTTAGAAGAAGAAAGGAAACACCTGCTCCCTCAATAGCAACCACCAGCGAACACCAAGGCAGGCGCACACAACACCCTTGATGGAAAAAGGAGGAAGAACTCCTCACCCGAGTAGCAATGCCACACCAAAATAGGGGACAACGACCCAATAAAGGCTCCAAACCAAAATAATAAGTAGGAAAGTCCAATTGTCGGTTGGAAACCAAAGACTGGCCAGCAAAGACAACACCAAGTCAGGAATCCTCTAAGGAGTAAACATAAGATAACACAGGAGCAACCACTCCCAACGCTGGGAAGAGATAAACAGAGAGGCATAGAGCAAAATCTCATCCATGAAAAGCTCCCTCAGCCACCCATAGACTACAAAAAGGGTTGTGAAAACTCACCAAAAGCGGCCCATCCTTCAGAAACACCCATCCAACAAAATCACGAACCACAGAAGGAAGAAGATCCTTCTGCAAAACCCTAAATCCATCTTCGTCATCATCATCGTCTACACCAGAATCTCCCTCAGCCGCGCCCTCGCCCGAATTAAAATTTGAACTACCGCTCATCTTGCCATGAATTGAGGATTTATTGTTATTCTCCTCAAAAAAATAATTTTTAATATGAGCTATATGATTTGGATTTTATTTTTAACAAAAATATATATGAAAAAATAGAAACTCCCTCAATGGATGGGTGCAACTTGCATAGGTTGCCACCTCTCCATATAGGCATGGGAGGGCTAATACCCCTCCCATATTACAATTGTGGGGGGGGTTGTGGCCCTCCTCCCTCTATGGGAGGGGCAACTATGGCAGTCACCAACCCCCTTCTATACTTGCATTCTATTTTTTAAAATTTTGATTTTTTAAAGTAAAATAAATAAAAGTCTATTAAATTTTAGTATATATAAATGCAATAAAATAACACAAGGAGAAATGGTAAACAACAACTCTAAAATGGTAGAAAGTGAAAATTGGTTATCTTCAAAACAATATATATTGCAAAAGAAAATATATTCTCGCATTGATTTATACTTTCAACAAAAAGATACAGGGAGATTTTATCTCATGCTAACCAAAGAACAAGAAAAGTAATATTAATTTGAAGCTTTGTATAAAAATTTATAAAAAATATATATTATAAGACTTTATAAAAACAAGAGGAATCTAAATCTAAGCTCCCCAAAGACTTCACTCTAAATCTACAAGGCTATATCTAAAAATGAATGAATATATCATGCTCTATAACTTGCAATCATAGTTAAAGGAAACAAAAAGAAATAAATATATAAAAATGAAAAGAAACATCTATACAACCTAAAACAAACAAGAAAACACCCCATATTCACAATGTAAACCAATGGAAAGGGAGGAGCAAAAAATCTTTCCTGGATCTTGAAATTGCTTCCTTCTTCCTACAAATTCCCTTTCCTATAAAAACAATAGGTTGAAAATGAAAAGATAGCTTGTATATTATAGTTTTATAAACTCTTATTCTCTATTGCATTAATAAAATTTAATTAATAAAAAATAAAATTAGGTCAAATCCAAGTGATGTGAAATCATTTTCTCTTTTAATTTATAAATTCTTGTGTTTAGATTTAATATACAATAGAAATTACACTCATTGAAAACCTAAATTAAATTATGTAATTTAGTTATGATTATGATACCCCCACCTTATTTTACTATTTCAAGTACTTTGTACAAAAAAAAAAAAGAATTAAACTAATCAATTTATTTATTCAAATTAACCTAGGGATGAATTAAATTAGTACGGTATAGAGAAATATATCTAAATAAATTTCATGAACTAATTGCCTTCTTGAATTGAGATGAATAAAAATATTAAACTAATTAATTAATAAAATCAATCCTCAATAGGGATTATTGATCTAATGGTTGGGTGCACGCGAGTGAGTTGGTGCAGGCCTATGGCCTCCATGGTTGTGACCTACATGTAATCATTTTCCTTTGCATGTGCCTGTCGTTGCTGCCCGTGCTTGGTTTGTGGTCCTTTTCTTGTGGGGTGGGTTTTGTTTGTTGTTTGGGGGGTTTTTTTTCTATTGATTGTTCTCTCTTTCGGCTACATTGGGATTTAATTTTTGTCTTCGGTGCTCTGCTTTATGGTGGTTTTTGGACTCGGAGGTTCTCCTTTTTGGATCTTTCAGTATGTCCTTCTCTAATGTTGTTATGGGGGCCACTTCTACCCCAAACGTTGCAAATATGGATGATGATTTCAAATCCAATGCTACTAATGGTGCGGGGTCTTCTCTTGGATAATTTTCTCAAATTTTAAAAATGAATGGCTTCTTGGGAAGGAGCAAGACTCGCCCTATTTTGGCTATCCAGCCAGAATCTATTGCTGAGGATGTTGCATATTGGGAGAATCATGCTCTCATCTTCAAGTTCATGGGAATAAGGGTTTGTCTCCCATTTTTGGAATCTTGGGCTCACCGTTCCTGGAATCTAGAGGGAGACATGGATGTTTTGCAAGTGACAAATGGGTATTTCATGGTGGTTTTTTCATGTATTGCTAATCAACATAAGGCTTTTGAAGGAGGGCCTTACTTTTACAATCAAGTGGGTCTATTCTTGAAACCTTGGCACATGGGTTTTAATCCAATTGAAGAGCTTCCATCGCAGGTTCCAGTCTGGGTACGACTTCCTTGGCTTCTGGTTGAGTATTGGAGGAATGATATTTTACATAGTATTGCACTTTTTCTTGGTAAGTCTGTGGGACCTTCACAACAAACTTTAGATTGGAGGACTTTGTCTCTATCTTGTATCTATGTTGGGATTGATCTTAAAAATCCACTACCTAATTCACTAGAGCTGAAGGTTGGAACCTCTTCTTAGATCCAACAGTTAGATTATGAGACTCTGCCTTTTCAGTGTAGAATATGCCATGCTTATGGTCACCTACAATGAAAGTGTCCTAAGTTTAAAGTTTCTAGCTCTTCTTCTGGTGAGGCATCTGCTAGGATGCCTCCACGCTCAGATCTTTCAAAGGAGAAAGGTAAAGCCCCTATGTCTAAAGGAGAAACTAGTGAGGAGGGTTTTATTCTAGTGAAATCTCACAATAAGTGTAGAGGCAAAAAAGGAACCCTTAAGGATAGGTAGGAGGATGCAACTTTTAATCATTTCGAGGCCCTTGAAGATTTGGATTAGCATGAGTTGGCCCAAATAAGGGTGTTTCCATTGATAATGGTTGTGTGGCTGAGCGGTTGAGTTCTCATATGGATGGGGATGGCATTCAATGTGCGGAGCCAAGTGCTATAGTACCTCTTGATTAGGTCTTGGACTCTCCCATGTTACCAGTCATTCTGATAGGGTTGGAGGGGGATTCTATCCCTCCTACAGATTGTATGGATTCACAAGATTTGGGTACAACTCAGGATTTGGGTAAGGGGCCCTCTGCTTCTTCTCCATTGGGTCTCCATCAGAAAAATCTAAAGAAGGGCTACTCAAAGAAGCCTTCCAAGGTTGGAAGGAAGAAGGACCAAGACAATATCAAGATAGTGGGTGAAAACTTTGTTGAGTCGGGTTATGTTAAGCCTCTTGACTCCCACTTTTCTAGACCCCATAAATGATTGTTCTCTCTTGGAATGTAAGGGGTATGAACAACATCCCTTGAAAAAAGGTTGTTCAACAAATGATTAAGGATCATTCCCCTAATCTTTTTTTTATTCAAGAGTCTAAATTATCTATTGAGAGTATGGATAATATTTCTTCCAAGCTTTGGTGGCATGGTCAATGTCAAAGCATTGGTGCATAGGGTAGTGCTGGTGGGATCATTTTCTTTTGGGACTCTCAAAAAATCTCTCCTTTGTGGTGGATTGTGATTAGATCTTCTCTTTCCATGGTTGCTTCAAGCATTGAAACTGGAGAAATCTTGTTTCTTTCCAATGTATATGCTCCTACTAATCTTCCTGGTAAGGCATGTTTGTGGAATCACTTAAGGTACGTAAGATCCTTGGCTCCTTTGTTTCCATGGGTGGTGGCTAGGGATTTTAATTCTATTCTTAATATTGAGGAGAAGAGAGGTGGTTTGGACCAATTGGATACCTCTTCTCCTTTGTTGAGTAT
>VDFB02375817.1:0-57281 GCA_007258455.2 Sequoia sempervirens | reverse complement strand
TCTAAAGAATATTTGATGAAGTTCATGGTTAGATGTCATGCCTCATCTAAAGAATATTTCATGAAGTTCATGATTGGATGGCATGCCTTATATAAAGAAGAATTTGTTGTTCATATAATGCATTGTTACTATAAGCAGAGTTGATTTCATAACGATATATTAATATTGTTGGGAATTTGGTTGTCTTTGATGTCAAAAGTGTCATTGATTCCAAAGGAGAGATCAAAAATGCAGTGGATCTAGTTCTAGAAGAATTGGTGTAGGTTGATGGAGTAAGGAGCATGTTTTTGCAATTTTTTCAAATTTACAGAAAAATTTGCAATGTTGACATGAAATGTTGTCACTATTTTGCAAAAGTTTCGTCCACATGTCTAAAGAGAAATCTATGGCTAGATTTGATATGGTTATTTTAAGTGCTTCTCAGTAATATGGCTTGCAGGTCCAAGAGTTGCATAATAGGCTCTATAATGGATTATTTGTGCTCTCGAGAAAAATTAGGGTTTAACAATTAAACCCTAAGGTTTACAATCATGGAAATTGAACAGGGTTTCTAATTTATGATTGATTATGTATAGGAGGTTCTCGATTGCTTAAGTTATCACTTAAGGGATTGAATTCATTGATGTGACTGACCCCCTCATCCTAGCACTTCAAGTTGATGGTTTGTGTGTGCATCACACAAACCCTTCACATCATTGTTTGCACTCATGACAACCAATTCTTAACTGTGATGTGTGATGTTCCCGCGATGAATATATAATAGTGTGTGTTCATGGTTGAAGATGCAAGGACTATTGTGCAATTCTTTCGCATCGTGCTTCAAATTTTATGTCTACCCATGCATTATGTGATATGTTATGAAGTTTGATCAATGGAAACAATCAAACTTTGTAGATCAAATGGTGCCCACTACCCCATGACAGTTTGGTGCATTTGATTTTACCCCAACAAAATAGCAAATTGAAGACGTGTCCAGTGGGACCAATATAGCAACAAGATCTACTAGTGGAGTATGACATCATGAAGGATGCATGGAAAGATATCACCCAGGTGCTTCACATCATTATTCTGAAGCAAAATGAAGGAATCCTTTGAGCAATGGATGATGAATGGATGTTAGTGGAATATGATGAAATTCATGGAAAGATGGCAGCCTCCCTGCCAGCCCATTGAGATATGGTGGGTCCCTTGTCTTTTCCCTATGGTATAGTGGGCATGTGACATGTGTCCCAATGGGACCCAACGATAAGCGGCTACATATGATGGATATCGGTGGCTCAAATTTAAAGGAGGGTGATCAGACGGTGATCTCTAAGGTACTTCACATCATGGAAATGAAAAGGAATGCCCTTGATGAAGAAGCAATACATTAGAAGGGTGTGATGTATTTTCAATGACTGAGATTGAGTGAATGCAATCGAACAAATATCGTTGCACCTCTTCACATCACATACATAGAGTGAAGTCTCTATCCATGTAGAGATATATTATAAGGTCGTGATGGTTACGAATACAAAGTGAATGAGATCAATGATGGTTGGTTAAAGAAGATCAATCTGACGATCATGTTTTAAAGATGGCAAGGATAATGGAGATCATTAAGAATGGTGGAACGAAAGGTCTAATTAGTAGTCCAGATTTGAAACTAAAGATCTACAATAGTTAGGGGAAGATTATGGTGGAAAAACCCTCATTCAAGTAGGCAGCCCACACAGTGGACAATTTCAATGACTATAACCGCTCCAACTACCAAGATTTATGGTGATTTGTTCATTTGGGTGGTGAATTTCATACTCCTAAAAAATAGAAGATCAGATACAGAGGATATGTATTAATGAATGTAAACCCTAGATCAAGTACTTGCTAGAAATAGTATTGTACAAAATTTGATGTTGATGGTGTGTAGCTCGATGCACAAGAAGCTTGTTGGAGAAGATTGTGAGTGAAGGAAACCCTAACAGAAGTTTCCATATGATCTAGACCATGGTGCAAAGCTCGAGGTAGTAATTGCAATTAGGAAAGGTTAAGTAAAAAGGAAGACAATTGAAAAATAGTCAAAGTGTTGGAATGCGCATGTAGGAGTGTGAGAGTCAAGTTGTAGACAAAGAATACACTAATTTTGAATTAGTAGAAGCCAAACAAAAATCAAAGGTTCCTATCTAGGTTATCATTCAAGGTGAAGGATTATGAGAGGTGTAGAACATGTCATGTGAGGTGCAAAGCAAAGTATGGGGTTGTAGAGAATTGGATAGTTGCAACATATAATTGTGTTCAAAAGAACAATTGTATTATCTTGAGTTATAACTATGATTGGTGGGTGCCATCAAATATATGGGTTGGTGCCTAGATTGAGTGGTAGCTTCCTTGGAGTGGGTGCTCCTAAAACTAGGGGATTGGTGTCTCCTTAGGGTTAGTTCCCTTAAATATTGCAATCTAAACTTTTGATTATGAGGCTAGATTAAGACTGTAGATCCTAGCAACATTTATCACCGTGGTTTTTCCCATCTTGAATTTTCCACATATATTGTGTTGTGTGATGATTTTTGTGCATGTATGTGTTTCTGCAAGTTAAACTTTAATCTACACATAAAATTATAAAATAAATTAATCTACATAGTAGGCTAAGGCTAAATTTTAATATATCTATTGATTCACCCCCCTCTTAGTAGATCGTTATGTTCCAATAATTGGTATCAAGGCCTAAGTTCCCTAAGAGAATCTTAATCGGCTCAGGTAGATCTTGGTCAAGTGAACACAATGGCCAGTCAAGAAGGTTCATCTACTAACAAGGAACCTTTGTTTGATGGGTCAGATTATGCATTTTGGAGTATAAAGATGGAGACATATTTTTCCTCATTAGGGTTTGACATATGGATGTCAAATGTGAATGGATATACACCTCTTGCTGATCCTCCCACTGATCATGTTGGAAAGAAGACACATGTAAGGCAATGTTAAGGAAAAGAATGCAATTCTTTATGGACTGACCAGCTTAGTGTTTGCAAAAGTGATGCACTATATATCTGCAAACGATGTTTGGACTAAACTAAAGAACATCTATGAAGGAGATGATAAGGTAAAATTAGAAAATTTGTAGATTCTCATAGCCAAGTTTGAAATTCTTTAGATGAATGAAGAGGAGAAGATTGCATACTATCTTCTCAGGGTTGATGAAATAGTGAACTATATCAAAGGTTTCGGAGAAGAAGTTAAGGAATCAGTCATTGTGCAAAAAGTCGTAAGGTTTATGCCATCCATATATGACTCCAAGATATTAGCAATAGAGGAAGCAAGAGAATTGGATAAAATCATTGTTGATGAACTACATGGAATATTCACTGTGTATGAAATGAGAATGGAAAATTGAGAGTCATCTAGAAGAGAAGTTGCTTTCAAGACTGAAAATAAAAATAAGGTTGATGCACCCAAGAAAGGTAAGTAGTATCTACATTAGAACCCAAAGAGACTGATGAGGAAGAAATAAAATTTATCAGAAGACTAAGGAGAGGTTCTAGCAAGGATAAAGGTAAGTTGCCCCTCAAGTGGTTTGAATGTGGTAAAATAGGACACTTTTCTTCTGAATTCCCATAGATTAAGAAGGATAACTCTAAACAAGAAGGAGACAATAATATGAAGAAACCCTACTATCCTAAAAAGAAGAACTTTGGAAAGAAGAAAAAGAGCTTGTACATTCAAGAGGAGAGTGAATCATCTTATTCTAGTGATAGTTCAGATGATGAACAATATTGTGCTTTTGTAATGGAGGAAGAAGAGGAATAATTTCTCTTTATGGCCAAAGACTCTTCAAAACAGAAGCATGGTATGAGTAAACATCTTGGTGAAGAGGAAGCTAAAATAGATCCTGAGGGAGAACTCATCAATGCCTTAGAAGAAATTAACAACTTAAGAGATGAGGTTGAAGACCTAAAAAAGGAGAATAAGTGTTTAAAGGAGACTAATAAGTTAACTAAAGATCTTGAGGAATCCAATTAGATGGTAGTGAGCCTGAAAATTCAAGTGGAGGAAAACAAAAGAATGGAAGAGGTGGTAAAATCCAAATTAGAATCTGAAGTGGACAAATGTATGAAGCTTGAGGAAGAAGTAGTTGTCCTAAGAAAAGATTTTGAGAAATCCAGATAGCAAGTTGAAAAAGGCTTCAAGCTAAAGGGAATCTCATAGATCCTTGATGGACTATTCAGCACACAAAAGCTTGCTAACAAAGAGAAATCAAGATTAGGTCTTGAGAAGGGAAAAAGTTCCTTTATCAATGTGTCTGCAAAGCTTTATGAAATATTTAGAGCAAAAGAAAATTATGGTTTAGATGGTGAGAAATCATGCAAGGAGGATGTCTTCAGAGAGGAGAAGAAGTTTGTTGAGGTGAAGAAATTTGATGAAGAAAAGAAGTTGGTTGCAAACAAGAAGAATAACTAATCAATTCATAATTAAGAAGTAGAACACAGGAAAAACTAATGTTGATGGATTCACAAGAGTTAGAGATTTGAGGAATCCAAGATAAAGAAGACCCCCTCATCTAGCTCAAGGAAATGTTATGATCAGGTACTCATCATACTTCTTTGGGTATTGCTATACTTGTAATAAAATTTTTCAAAGGGATAGAGAATGTAGAGTAGTTCCTAAAAGGGGTACAAACTTTGTAAAAAAAAATCATTTTGCTCCTTTGATGGATATGAGTATAATGTGTTACAATTGTAATAATTTTGGTCATATGGCTAGAAATTGTAGAATGAAAATTCATTAGACCAAATTTTTAGTCTGAGAAGAAGAAAAATATACCTCCCAAGGTGAAAAAGGAATCTAAGGTTCCTGAGAAAAAGGTAGAGAAGGTGGAAAAGAAGCCTAAGAAAGTGTAGAAAGAAAAGGAGAAAAATCCCACACAATCAATGATTGCACAAAGTGCACTCCATGCAAAGAAACAAAATTTGTGGGTAATTGACAATGGCTAGTCCAAGCACATGACTGGAGACAAAAGAAAATTCATCCAACTTAAGAAATGTAAAGAAGGATCAGTTAGTTTGGGTGATAATATTGTTATAAATATTTTTGTTAAAGGAATCTTGAGCATATATGGGAAGAATCATACCAAAGATGTCCTATATGTTGAAGGTTTAAAACACAACCTTCTAAGTGTTAGCCAAATATGTGACAATGGATATAATATTATATTTAATTCAAAAGGCTACAAGATAAGAAAGAATGGTAAGAAAATTACACAAGGAATAAGGATTGGTAGCAGTCTTTACAATCTCTGTGAAGTAAAAGGTCAAAATTTCTTGATAAGTCAAGTTGATGAGAGTTAGTTGTGGCATAAAAGATTGAGGCATGTCAATTTTGAAAATTTGGTAAATATAAGTTCAAGAGGACTAGCTAGACACATGCCTAAGATATCTAAGCCTACAAACACCATATGAAAAGAATGTCAGCAAGGAAAGAAAATAAGGGTTAAGTTTCAAACAAAGGATTACTCAACTACAAAACCCTTGCAATTAGTTCATATTGATTTGTGTGGTCCCACAAGAACAAGGGGATTGAAAGGTGAAAAATACTTCATGCTACTAATTGATGACTATACTAGAATGGCATGGGTAATCTTTCTAAAGGAGAAGTCTGAAGTATTCAAAAAGTTTAAGATATTCAGAAAATTGGTTGAGAAGGAGACTGGCAGAAGAATCAAGTGCTTAAGATCAGATAGAGGTGGTGAATTCACATCAAGTGAATTCGTTAGATATTGTGAGAAACATGGAATCAAATAGAAATATTTTTCTCTAAGAACTCCATAGAAAAATGGAGTGGTTGAAAGGAGGAACATAATGGTTAAATATATGGCTAGATCCATGTTGAGTGAGGCCAAATTAGCAGATATGTTTTGGAGAGAAGCAGTCCATATTGTAGTCTATATTCAGAATATAGCTCAAATAAGAGAAAATAATGGTAAGACACCCTATGAAATATGGTACGGCAAGCCTACATCTGTCAATTTTTTCAAGGTGTTTGGTAGCAAATGCTATATCAAGAGAGAAAATGAAAACTTGGGAAGCTTCGATTCCCCATGTGATGAAGGAATATTTCTTGGATATTCCACTCAAAGAAAAGCTTACAAGTGTTATAACAAGAGGCTACATAAGATTATGTAAAGCATAAATGTCAAGGTTGATGAAGATATGAACCATGTTAAGCCTATCAGAAACAATTTTGAAGTTGAATCAAAAGACAAAGAAGAAAATGCAGCCAATGAAGAAGAGCCTGAAGAAGAAGTTGATGAAAAATCACTTGCAAGATATGTTCAAAAGGATCATCCTGCAGATCAAATTATAGGTGATAAAAATGATGGTGTCCAGACAACAATAATACTTGCAAAGAATAAGGAAAAAGTAAATTTTTCTCTCTTGTCACAAATTGAACCAAACAATTATACTAAGGCTATCAAGGATGAGAGCTAGATAAAATCCATGGAAGAAGAGATGAATCAAATTGAGAAAAACAAGACATGGGAATTGGTTCCTAGACCCCCAAGAAAAAAGTGATTGGTACTAAATGGGTGTTTAGAAACAAGATAAATGAGGATGTTTTTGTTGTAACAAACAAGGCAAGATTGGTGTGTAAGGGGTATGCACAAGTTGAAGGTATTGAATTTGAAGAAAAATTTACACTGGTTGCAAGAATAGAAGCAATAAGAATGTTTCTTGCATTCTCAATTTATAAAGGATTTAAAGATTATTAGATGGATGTTAAATTTGCATTTCTCAATGGAAACCTTGAAGAAGTCTACATTGAAGGTTTTCAACTATCAAAAGAAGAATATTATGTTTGAAATTTGAGGAAAGCATTGTATGGTATAAAACAAACACTAAGAGCATGGTATTCAAGGTTAGACCAGTATCTACAACAACAAGGATTCAAAAAGGGATGTGCAAATAGCAATTTGTACTTCAAATCAAAAGGTGATCGTATGATAATTGTTGTTTATGTGGATGACATCATATTTTGAGGTAGCAATGACAAAATGTGCAAAGTATTTGCTACACATATGTAGGATGAATTTGAGATGTCAATGCTAGGAGAGTTGTCATTTTTCCTTGGTTTATATATTGCACAACAAATGATGGGATATTCATATCTCAAACCAAGTATCTTAAGGAAATGCTAAAGAAGTTTGGAATGGAAGATAGCAAACCAATTAGTACTCCCATGATAACTGGTTATAAATTGAGAAAATTAGATGAATCCCTAAATGCAAATAAGACCATGTAGAGGTCAATGATTGGAATTTTTCTATACCTTACTGAATCAAGACCAGATATTATGCAAGTAATGTGTATGGTGGCAAGACTTCAAGCTACACCTAAAGAGTCACATGTAACATTGTGAAAAGAATTTTCAGATATATCAAAATCACTGTTGATTATGGATTTGGTACCAAGAGAAAAGATTTTACTCTAACAAAACATATAGATGTTGATTGAGTTGGAAGTGTAGATGACAGGAGAAGCACTAGTGATGGTACATTTTTCTTAGGCGACAAACTTGTGTCATGGATGAGCAAGAAGAAAGAATCAGTCACCTTATCTATAGCAGAAGTAGAATATGTAGCAGTAGCAGCATGTTGTACTCAAGTTTTGTGGATGAAGCAAACACTCAAGGATATGAAGGTTGAGTACCAAAAACCTATCTCTATTATTTGTGATAACTCAAGTGCAATCAACATCTCAAATAATCTAGTGATACATTCTAAAATAAAGCACATCAATTAACTATCACTTCATTAGAGAGAAGGTAGCAGATTAGGGGGTCAACATGGAATATGTACCCACCAAAGAGAAAGTTGTTTACATATTTACCAAGCCTCTTCCCAAGGAAAAATTTGAATATCAGAGGCATAAGTTGGGAGTCATTACTCCCACATCATATCACTAAATCTTAGTGATAAGGCATGAGTCCAAGGGAGATTTGTTATTATCTCATTCATCCCTAGAAATGAAAGTATAGATCAAGTCAGGTAAATTTGGTTTTATAAATTTCTAACGACTTGATGGTTGCAAATTCAAGAATCCACTCTTTTTCTTTGAATTGATTATCAAAGGCGGAGAATATTTATAGGGGGGAAAGTGTGCAAGTCTTGAGGATGACCCTTTAACATTGATGTCAAAGGGGGAGAATTTATGCAAATGCTTAGGCAATTGTGAAAGGGGGAGAATGTTGGGCAAGTGCACTGAATAGTTTAGTTGGTACAGAGCATAAATTGAAAAATCTATAATCGGTTGAGCATTTGATTTTTTTCATCAATGAAAAAAGGAGAGATTGTTGGAAATTTGGTTGTCATTGATGTCAAAAGTGTCATTGATGTCAAAGGAGAGGTCATAAATGCAATGGATCTAGTTCTGGAAGAACTGGTGCAAGTTGATGGAGTAAGGAGCATGTTTTTTGCAATTGTTACTAAGTTGCAATGTTGACATGAAATGTTGTCACTATTTTGTAAAAGTTGCTTCCAAGTGTCTAAAGAGAAATTTATGGCTAGATTTGACTTGGGTTTTTCAAGTGCTTCTCAAAAATATGGTCTGCAGGTCCAAGAGTTGCATAGTAGGCTCTATAATGGATTATTTGTGCTCTCAGTTTATAGTCCTGGCAATTGAATAGGGTTTCTAATTTATCGTTGACTATGTATAGGTAGTTCCTAGTTGCTTAAGTTATCACTTAATCCATTGAATTCATTTGTGTGGCCGGCCCCCTTGTCCTAGCACTATAGGTTGATGGTTTGTGTGTGCATCACACAGACCCTTCACATCGATGTTTGCACTCATAACGACCAATTCTTAACCATGATGTGTGATGTGCTTGAGATGAAAATCTGATAGTGCATGTTCATGGTTGAAGATTCAATGACTATCACGCAGGTCCTTTGCATCGCCCTTCAGAGTTTATATCTACCCACACATTGCATGATATGTGATGAATTTTTATCAACAACAGTGATCAAACTTTGTAGATTGAACAGTGCCCGCCAGCCCATGACATGTTTGGTGGGTCCAAGTTTAGCCTAGCGGGATAGTAGGTTGAGGACAGGTGTCTAGTGGGACCAATATAGTGACAAGATCTGCTAGTGGAGCATGACATCATGAAGGACACGTGGTAGGATATTACCCAGGTGCTTCACATCATTGTTGTGAAGTAGAACAAAGGAATCCTTTGAGCGATGGGCGATGAATGGATGTTAATGGAATATGGCATAAGTCGTGGATAGATGGCATCCTCCCCACCAGCTCATTGAGATTTGGTGGGCCCCTTGTCTTTTCCCTATGGTATAGTGGGCATGTGACATGTGTCCCAATGGGACCCAATGATAAGAGACTGCATATGATGGAGATCGGTGGCTCAAATTTAGAGGGAAATTGGATGGTGATCGCTATGGTACTTCACATCGTGGAAATGAAAAGGAATGCCCTTGATGAAGCAACGATACATAAGAAGGGTGTCATGGATCGTTAACTACTGATATTGATAAAATGTGATCGAACAGATATCATTACACCTCTTCACATCGCTTATATAGAGTGAAGTCTCTATCAATGTAGTGATATGTTATAAGGTCGTGGTGACTATAAATACAAAGTGAATGAGATCAATGATGGTTTTTTAAAGAACATTGATCTAATGATCATGTTTTAAAGATGGTAAGGATAATGGAGATCGTTCAAAATGGCGACACGAAAGGTCTAATCGATGTTCCATATTTGAAACTAAAGATCTGCAACTGTTAGGGGAAGATTATGGCGGAAAAACCCTCATTCGAGCAAGTAGTTGACACAATGGACAATTTTAATAACTGTAACCACTCCAGCTACCAGGATTTATGGTGATGTGTTCATTTGGGTGGAAAATTTTATACTCCTGACAAATAGAATATTGAATATAGAGGATATGCATTAATGAATGTAAACCCTAGATCGATTACATACCAAAAATAGCATTGCACAAAATTTTATGTCGATGGCGTGTAGCTTGATGCACAAGAATCTTGTTGGAGAAGATTGTAAGTGAATGAAACCCTAACAGAAGTTTCCAGATGAGCTAGACCATGGTACAAAGCTCAAGGTAGTAATTGTAGTTAGGAAGGGTTAAGTAAAAAGGAAGACAATTGAAAAATATTCAAAGTGTTGGAATGTGCATGTAGGAGCATGAGAGAGTCAAGTTGCAGACAAAGAATGCACTAATTTTGAATGAGTATAAACCAAACAAAAATCAAAGGTTCCTATTTGGGTTATCATTCAAGATGAAGGATTGAGAGAGGTGTAGAACAAGCTGTGTGAGGTGCAGAGTAGAGTATAGGGTTGCAGAGAATTGGATAGTTGCAAATCAAGTTACAACATAGAATTGTGTTCAAAAGAGCAATTGTACTATCTTGAGTTGTAAATCTGATTGGTGGGTGCCATCAGATATCAGGGTAGGTGCTCAGATTAGGGAGTGGGTGCTCCTAAAACTAGGGGATTGGTGTCTCCTTAGGGTTGGTGCCCTTAAAATATTGTAATCTAAACTTTTGATTGTTAGGCTGGATTAGGACAGTAGATCCTAGCAGCATTTCTCAATGTGGTTTTTCCCATCTTGGGTTTTCCACATATATTTTGTGTTGTGTGATGTTTTTTGTGCATGTATGTGTTTCTACAAGTTAAACTTTAATCTACACATAAAATTATATAAGGAATTAATCTACATGGTAGGTTAAGGGCTAAATTTTAATAGATCTACTTATTCACCCCCACTCTTAGTAGATTGTTGTGTTCCAACAAAGATGAGGATTAGAAGTATGACTAATAGTGGAGAGATGTTGTTGAAGGTATATAGTATGTCTTATGCTCTCTCTTGGTGTTCTTTATAAAGTATGCATTGTTGAAAGAAAGTGTTGGCCTCTACAAGTGGCTTAAGTGTTTTTGGTTCAGGAAGCTACATTGAAGTCTATTCGAGAGAATGCTTTGCATTCCTCTGTTGTTGATGCTTTGTTCTAATGGTTTGGTACTCAATGTCACTATTTTGTGGACGTTATACTCCTATCTTTTCAAGTGACCTGTGTTGCCAAGGAGAGTTCTATGAATTGCAGAAGGTTGGCATTGTTGTTGGTTATGCAAACCAATTTGAGAAATGCTCTGTAGTTCTCCACATTGATGTCTTTGCTCCTACAGCTTGGTGAATGTGCTCTCAACATTTTTCTAGTGTCTCATTTATAATCTCATGTGTTGAAGTGGTCCGCAAGTAGATATTTTAATGTTATATCTCATGATTATGCATTTTGTGCTTCTTGGATAAATTATTTTATACCTATTTTTTTATAGTGGTTGTTGATGACATGACAGTATGAAAGAAATATGTAAAGGTTTTCTTGGATGTTCAAGGAACATCTCCATGTAATCTGCACACTGCTAATTGGCCTCTTTGGTGTCACATTTCATCTTGAGTTGGCTTTCTTGGTCTTTTGTGGATATCCAACCAACAAGGCTTGTTCCTTTGCTTGGATTGTCTGCTTGGGGGTTTGTGCTAGCAATGGAAGATGTTTTATGATAGATTTGGGCCCTAACCTATCCTAATTGGGACCGCATCAATTAAATTCAATTGAAAGGATGTCTTTGATTCAAATGGTTGTGTGCTTCAATGTTTCATTTGCACATTTTCTTAATGTCAACTTAGATTGATGTGCACCTAAATGTAATTTTTTTAGATCACATTTTAAGAATCCGTAATATTTTTTTTGGTCCTCCCTATCTTTCGAATAGGATTGAATTATGTTATTGGTGGCCAACTAGTTGAATTCATTGTGTATTCTCTTCCTGGACAACCTAATTGAAGAATTGAAGTGTTGTAGTGGATATAAATGCAAGATCATTTTGGATGCAACAAGAGGGTGTAGTGTACAAGTTTGAAGAAGTGTGTGTCTGAATTGTATTGAATATCCAACAGAGATAGTTCTAAATATTATGATTTAGGAAAAATTAATTGTGTTGTAACACCTCAATCAACATAGTGTTGTGTTGGAAAATCATTGTAATTATCTCTAAATCATATTGTATCCTTATCTGACATCATGAATCTCATAAGGTCCTTGTATCTTTCTCCTAAAGTCATGTTGCCTTCAATTCAACAAGTCCTTTGTATCTTGGTTTAAGGCAATGAGCCTTCTTGCAAGTCTTTTTGGTAGTGAGCCTATTTTGAGTTAACTCTCACCGTGGTTTTCCCTCATTGATTTTTCCACATAAATATGGTGTCTCCTTGTGCATGTGTGTGTTCTATATTTCCTTCTCTTTTTTGTTGATTTAATTATTTTTATATCTTTCATTGGTAAAGTCTGCTAAAGTTGATAAAGGTTAAAATTGCTATATTTTGTTCTACTTAATATTCTATCTTTACTGCTAAAGGGGTTTTATTTGTGCTAGAATTTTTAATTTTTGAAAGATGTTAATACTTTGTGTAGACTGATTCACCCCTCCCCCCTCTCAGTCTCCAAAAGTGCTCAACAAAGATAGCCACAAATTGACTACTCATAAAACAGTACACACTACAAGGGAAAAGGAACAACATTATCGTCATGACAAGTCCTACAACAAGAGGCAAAAAGAATGCTACCACACAAGGAAATATTTAGATAAGGATGAGGTAGAAATTGAGGATATTAACCCCAATAATGAAATCAAAAAGGTCAAGGGTGAAATTTCATCAATTAGGAATGACATAAATGAATTTTCTAAGAAGTTGGACACAATTATTTAGGGGATAAAGTATAAGAGTGAAGATTCACCTAGTAAGGTGGAAGATAATGATTTTGTTGGACATGAATTCTTTGGTCTTGATTCATATTTAAACAAGGATCATCCTATTAATAATCCTATGCCAAGGAAATTCAAACCCAAGTTAGATATGAGGAATCTTTATGGCAAGGATCCAACCAATTGGATTTTCCAAATGGGTGAATTCTTTGATCTTCATCATGTTCCTAGTCAACAAAAGGTGCCTTTGGTATAATTATACTTGGAACCAAATCGATTTATTTGGTTTCATTGGTTATGTGATGAGAAGAGAAAGAAGGGTTGTGTGGTCACATGGTCAATTATTCAAGAGGAACTTGTTACCCATTATGGAGAGCTTCATGGATACCTACTTTTGCCAACTCATTAAATTAAAGAAATGGGTACGGTCAAGGACTATATTCAGCAATTTCATACCCTTTTTCTAAGAGTGGAGAATTTAAAAACAAATTTTAAGGAACTATTTCTACGAGGTCTAAAGGGTCACATAAAAATATGAGGTGTGGTTTTTCCAACCATAATCCTTGTTGCAAGCAATATTAATGGCAAGACAAGTTAAGGAGAATTTTTTAGCCAATAGGTGTTAAGGGATTGTATATGTAAGTGAAAGGATATTTCCTACACATTCATTACCTCAACCTACTTGGTTGACTCCACAACAATTGAGGAGAAGAGAGAAAAATATTTTTGTTTCAATTATGACAACAAATATAGTCGAGGACATAAATGTTGTGAAAATAAATTGTTATGTATTGAAGGTTTGAGTGAGGAAGAAGAGGAGGAACCAATATTAGATGGTGATAGGAGGTTAGATAAGTAATTACATTATTCCCAACTAATCATTTTGTGTCATGTAATTTCAATTCTTAGCACCCCACAAACTCTCAAGGTAGTGGGTTTCTTAAAGAAGTAAAAAGTGACAATGTTGATCGACTCAAGAAGTACTCATAATTTCATTCACAAAAAGTTGGCTACTCATCTAAATTTTTTATATATCCACTCCAAAATTTCATTTCTTGATTGTAGATGGTGGTATGTTGGCATTGACCGTGATTGATGTCAACAGTTTGGGAGATTGTTGCATATATTTGTGAGATTGTTGCTTGGCATTGGTTGTCATTGATGTCAATACTTGGGAACATTGTTGCACATATGTTTATGAGATTGTTGCATATGTGTTTTACACTGGTTGTCATTGATGTCAACACTCAGTTAGGGTTATCATTGATGTGCTAACAATGGAGTTGTTGATGCTCATGGTTGGATGTAGTCATGCCTTGTTTGGATGAGTTATTGATGTTCATGGTTGGATGTCATGCCTTGTTTGATGACAATTAAGTTGTATTGTGTATGGTTGTTGACAATAGAGATGATATATTAGATGAGGATTAGAAGCATTAATATGAAGATTAGAAGTAATGTTGAAGTTGGAGAGGTTTTGTTGATGATATCTAGTATGTTGTATGCTCTCTCTTATTGTTCTTGTGGAAGTATGTGTTGGTGCAAAGAAGTTCTTGTCTTTGCATGTTGGTGAAATTTTTTGCTACAAGAAGTTGTGTTGAAGACTATTTGGGAGAATGATTTGCATTTCTCCATTGTTAATGATATGGTCTTTTGTTTTTGTATTCAGTATTTATGTTATGTGGATATTGCACTCCTATATTTTCTGGTCATCAGTGTTGTCGAGAAGGTTTCTGGTATTTGTAGTGTATTGGAAACCTTATTGGTTGTCTAGAGTTGTCCAGAAAATGCTTCACAATTCTTTGTTTTATTTTTTTTGCTTTTGCAGCTTGATGAATGTGATCTCAATGCTTGTGTAGTGTCTTCGTTCATTTTTCATGTTATAAAGTGGTCCACAAGTTGGTTTGTTAATGTTCTATCTCATGGTTGTGTATTTTGTGCTTTTGTGATGAAGTGTTCTATTTTTGTTTGGTTTGTGGTGGTTGTTTGTGGCATGACGGTGTGAAAGAAGTATTTGGAAGTGTTGTTGGATGTTCATGGAACATATCTTTGTGGTTCACACATCAATGATTGATCTCTTTGGTGTCACATATTGTTTTGAGTTGGTTTTCTAGGAAATTTATGGATCTCTAGCCAACAAGGCTTGTTTTCTTGCTTGTGTTGTATGCTTGGGGGTATGCACCAAAATTTGAGGTTGTGTTAAGATGTGTTTTGGTCTTAACCTATCTTATTGAGAACTACATTGAGTAATTTCAGTTGAAGATGTGTTTTTGGGCCAACTAGTATTGTGTTACATGTTTCATCTACACATTTCCTTGTTGCTGACTTGGGTTGATGTGCGCTAGCATATGTATTGCTTGGGATCACATCGAAAGATGTAATAAGTTGTTATTTGGTCTTTTCTAGTGCATTCTGATAGGACTGAATTATGTTTTTGTGGCTGACTTGTTGAGGTTATTGTTAATCTTCTATTATGGTCGATTTAATTGATGTTTTGAGATCTTGCAGAGGATATAAATGAAAGAAAATTTTAGTTGCAAGTTGAGTAAGTGGAGTGTGGTGTGTGAGTATGGAAGGAAGTAATGATTTGTGGAAAAGAAAAGAGAAATGAGCTTTAACCCCTCAGTCAGCATAGTGTATTGTTGACATATGTTGTAATTTCATATTTTCATGTATTATGTTATCAAATAGTGAGTCTCTTCAACATGTCCTTGTAATATGTATCTTTTCCTAAGGTTGTGTGTCTTAGTACTGCAAGTCCTTTGTATCTTTCCCTAAGGTTGTGTTTCTTAGCTTGCAGTGAGCTTCCTATATGGAGAGATTTTTCTCTATGGTTTTTTCCTTCTTGGGTTTCCACGTAAATTTGGTTTTATCTTGTGCATGTGTGTTCATTACCTTATCTTTCATTTTTATTAATTGGATTAACTGTTGTTGATCTATTTATAAGTTGTTGATCCTACTAAAAGTTCAAATTTGCATATTGTTGAAGGGTTTAAGTTTGATTGATATTGATTCACCTCTTATTGGCCCTAGTTTGTTGTTGCATCAAAAGATCGATATATCAACATCTCATACAAACTTTACAGACATGGATCACACAGGAGGCAATTATTCCCCTGTCACGAATCTTGAGGGGAGCGCTAACCATCTACCAACAATCTCCCCCTTAGCGTTGCTCAAGGGGATTTGAACCTGTGACCCAATGCTCTGATACCAATAGTTGACCTCAATTTGTCATTGCATCAAAATATTGATCTATCAATGTCTAATACAAATGGTAGAGACATGGATCGCATAGGAGGTGGTTAGTCCCTTGTCACGATTCCCAAGGGGAGCATTGACTGTCTACCAACACCCCCACCCCCTCTCAATGCTAGGGTGTGTTCAACATGGTAATGTTAGTTGTTCTGGAAAATTCAATAAAATTAAATTATCCATAGGAGATTATCACCTCCATAGCCCAATGGATGATATCTCCATGGGTGCCATAGATATTGTTTTGGGAGTAAAATGGCTTACTACTTTGGGAACCATTGAGATTAACTTTAAAGAACTATTCATGAGATTTCAATAAAAAGGAAAGATAGTAGAGCTAAGAGGGTCAAAGGAAAAGTCCCCACAAATGGTAATCTCTCATCAAATACAAAAAAAATTAGTTGATGGATTTGTGACCCAATTATGTTTATTAAAAGTCTATCAACCTATTGCTCCCACCCATCCAAATTTACAAGCAATCATTGATCATCACTCAATGTTTTTTGGAGTTATACTTAAAGGGCTTCCCCCTGAGATGGATGATGATGATTCCATACAACTAGTTCCAAGGAGCCAACAACCCAACATCAGACCCTACAAGTACTCATATATACAAAAAAGTGAGATTGAAAATATTGTGAAGATGTTAGAGGCATGAATTATCAGGCATAGCCAAAGTGTGTACTCCTCACCCATGGTGATGGTGTGTAAGAATGATGAAACTTGGAACATGTGCCCAGACTATAGAGTGCTCAACATGTACACCATCAAAGATAAGTTTCCTATTCCAAACATTGATGATTTTCTCTATGAATTAAATGGAGATATATATTTTACAAAGTTAGATCTCAGATCAAGTTATCACCAAATTCAAATTAAGAAAGAAAATATTTCTAAGACAACATTTAAGACTAATGAGGGTCATTATGAGTTTTTGGTGATGTCATTTGGTCTTACCAATGTACCGTCTACATATCAAAGTTTGTTGAACTCCATCTTTAAGAAATTTTTGAGGATGCTTGTATTAGTGTTTTTTTGATGATATATTGATTTATAGAAAGACAAGGGAAGAACACTTGCAACATGTAGATCAAGCATTACAAGTTCTTGAAGATCATTAACTCTATGTGAAGCCTTTCAAGTGTGTTTTTGGTCTCAACAAGGTGTACTTGGGACACATAATTTCGCATTAAGTAAAGGTGGATCCTAACAAAATTAAGGCTATCATGGAATGGCCTATCCCCAAAACCATTAATAAATTGATTGGTTTCTTGGGATTGACTAGATGCTATAGAAGATTTGTGAAGAATTATGGTTGTATAGAAGCACCCCTCACAACTTTATTGAAGAATTATTATTTTCATTAGAACAAGCCTGCTAATGTAGCATTTGAGAGATTTAAGGAGGCTATGTGTACAACTTATGCTTTCCACTCCAAACTTCACCAAAGATTTTATTGTGGAATGTGATGCTTCAAGAAATGGTATAGGAGTAGTTCTCATTTGGAGGGTCAGCCAATTTCTTTTTAGAGTCATCAATTAAAGGGTAAGAATCAACTCAAACCTATTTAAATGAGAAGGAAATGTTAGTTATTCTTCATGCAATAAAACAACGGAGGCCTTATCTAATGGGTAGACACTTCAAGGTTAAGATAGATCATGATAGCCTAAAATATTTTTTGGAACAAATATTATCTTCTAAGGAGCAATAGAAATGGGTCACTAAGATGTTCAGATATGACTTTGAGATTGTATATATGGAAAGGAAATTGTTGTGGTAAATGCACTTTCTATAAAGGATGAGAAAGATGAAGCTGCTTTATTGTGTGTCATTTAAATATGACAAGCAAATTGGATGGTAAAAACCAAAGAAAAGTAGCAGAATGATGTTGCTAAAAGTAGTCTCATTCAATAGTTACAAAGTGATCCCAATAGCTCAAATATGTTTTGTTGGAAGGGAGATACTATGTGTTATAAAAAATAATAATATATTTGCAAGAATTCCACTCTTAAACACGAGATTCTCAAAAAACATAATTTTTGAAGGTCGAGCAAAATTTTATTGGGATTGGCTAAAAAATTATGTTCAAAAATGTGTGGTTGAATGTTTTGTTTTTTAACGAAATAAAGAGGAAACAATTAAGACATCAAGTTTCTTGCAACCTTAGTTATTCCTAGCCAATGTTGGGAAGAGGTATCCATAGACTTCATTACAAGGCTTCCAAAATCTAAAGGTAATAATATCATCACGACATTAGTAGTTCATCTCACTAAATATGTACATTTCATTTCATTATCATGTCATTTTACAAAAAGTATAGTGGAAAAGTTGTTTTGGAGAATATACAAAAGCTACATGGTACATCTAAGGTTATTGTCAGTGACCATGATCCTATCTTTACTGGTCACTTTTGGACATATTTATTGTCATGTTTGGTTACTCAATTGGCTCATAGTTCTTCATACCACCCTCAATCTACTAATAAAATTGAGGTTGTTAATAAGTGTTTGGAAGGATATCTACGTTGTTTCACTTGAGCAATCTTAATGGGTAAATTGGCTACCACTACCAAAATAGTGGTATAGCGCTTGCATACTTCATCAAAAATGTCTTTATTTATGGAACTATATGGATATTAGCCTCCTTCCATCACATCTCATTGAAGGTGTCACCAAGAGTTCAGGCAGTGGAGAACCACTTGCTTCATCAACAATAGGTACTCTCAGGACTCAAAGAAAGTCTAGTCATGGCACAAATTCGAATGAATCAAGTGGACCAACCCCGTAGTGAAAGAAGTTTTGAAGTTGAGGATTGGGTCTTCTTGAGATTGCAACATTATAAGCAAATGTCACTAAAGCAATATAGAAAGAATAAGTTGTCTTTGAAATATTATAGCCCATACCAAATCATGCAAAAGATAGGTAGTCTCACCTACAAGCTGGAATTGCCACCAACAATAAAGATACATCTAGTTTTTCATGTTTCTTGTTTAAAGAAGGTAATATATCCCTACTCAGACAATATTACCAAAGCTTGATGAAGAAGGAAGAATTGTATTGGAACCAGAGTTCATCAAACACACACACAAAAGCTAAGAAATAGAACACCCATTGAGTATCTCAACCAATAGATGAATTTACTAGTTGAAGATGTCGCATGGGAGGAAGAAGAGTTCCATAAGCATCCACACTTGATTAGCATTTAAGACAATTCTTCTCCGAAGAGAGGGGCATGTTACACCCTTAATATTAGTGTATGTAGGATTATGAATAGTCAGTTTATAACTATTTTAACTCTTACTTAAGTCATATTATCATTATTATATTATTATTTAGTTAGTTAGGTCAGCCTAAAACTTATATAGGACTAAGTTAATATAGGTGATATCCTAAACATAAATAAGGTATATATAAGAAATAAGGTATATATAAGAGGTAGTGAGTCTCATTTCATTATTATATTGTTTTTGGTTATTTAGGTCGACCTAAGGCTTATAGGATTATCGAGGTCAGCTTGGGTGATATCCTAGGCATAAGTATGATATATATAAGAGGTATATGTAGGTTATTATCATCATGTTGAATATTGAACTCTTGTGAAAGATTATTGGAAGTATCCCCCTCAAAGTGGATTAGGAGGTTGTCCCCACAAAGTGGCATATTATTATCAAATATTTTCAACCTATTTCTACCATCTTATTATATTGTGCAAATTATTTCATAACATAATCAAATTTTCAAATTTGAGCGTCTAGTTAACATTTCATTTCTAATAGTTTACCTTGTTTTACAACACAAGGGAAACCCAAATTGGAAGAAAACTCCAAAGAGGGAATTCTTGCTCATGCCATTATCTCTTTGAGTGATTAAATGTTTACTTTGTTTGAGCAACATCCTAGACATAAATAAGCTCTATATAAGAGATAGTGAGTCTTATTTCATGATCATATTGTGGATTGTCTTCTCATTGGAGATATTTGGAAGCCTGCCCTCTCGATATGGCTTGTTATTCTCAGTTATTATCAAGTATTTGCAACATTTTTCCTATCATATTCTTTTTTGTGCAAGTTATTTCATTACAAATTATGCCATCATTTGATTAACCATAAATTAGATATATGGAAGCATCAATCAACAAGCCATAAATTTTAAAAACATGACACCATATGTACATAGAGAAACATTTTAAATAAAAAAAAAGCTTCATCATCAAAGCTAACACAAGCTTGCATTGATCTTTAAACCAAAAATACAAAATCAATAAACTTCGACCTTCAATCTAATAGTGTTCTTGTAGCATCTATGTACTTATAAAATAATCATAAAATCGTTATCCAATGCATGCAATACATAGCAAAAAATTGGGAAAAAAACACAAGATTCTTGAAACCAAGATCAACCTAAACCATCGTATGCCAAAAATCTCCCATGTGACAAATGAATACATCCATTAATACTAAATATAAATCTAAAACATTTTTTACCACCCCACTTCATAAGCACTCTCCCCTAAAAATGGTGCTCTAGTATGTGACCCCTACACATGGAACCCACTGATAATGAAGAAAACACTCTTCCCCTCCAAGCATCTAAGAAGGGGGAAGTGGGAAGTGACATAAATGAGCTCTAATCAATTCCCATGTGACAAATGAATACATCCATTAATACTAAATATAAATCTAAAACATTTTTTACCATCCCACTTCACGAGCACTCTCCCCTAAAAATGGTGCTCTAGTATGTGACCACTACACATGGAACCCACTGATAATGAATACAACACTCTTCCCTAAAACTAATAGTTCAAGTCAATTAGAAGAATAATAAAAAGTATTAATGTCTCTCAACTACATGAACACTCAAAAACCCATTCCATAAAAGTTAGAGATGCAACATTATACATTCTTATTGCAATTAAATCTTACAATATCCCAACACCTAGATCAAAGTTTGTTTTGTGCATTATTTTTTTATGTTCTTGCTCTTCTTTTCCATACGAATTCTAACTTCTATAGATGAGTGTATTTGAAAATGCAGATCTAAGGACGTAGTGACTATTTTTAAATCCAACACATATGGAACACAATTTATTCAATATTTTATTATAAATAAATATGATTCATGTTGGTGAGTTAAGCAATAAAATATCCATACTGATTACAAAGTACTATTCGAAATCAATGTTTCTACTTAATTACCAAAATAAGTGCCTTACTTTACAGTCTATAACACCATAATTATATCTTTACATACCTTCATTTCACATAACTATTTGACATGCTTATTTAAAAATAATAATTTACATTATATTACACCATTTGGTAAAAAACTCCTAAAGAAATCACGATACTTTTTTATTTCGTTGTTTTTTCATATTTTGCAACATCTATTACAATATAACCCTCATGCGATTCAAATTTATAATTTTCTGACAATATCTTTTTAAGTGATAAATACCAAAAACAAAAGAAACGAATGTTACAAAAAAAATCATCAATTCCAAACTCAAACAACCTCCCTAAGCTTGTAAGAGTGTGATATAGAAGATAACTCTGCTCTTCCTCTAACATGGTTCTTTTTTCATTTTAGCGTGCACATCATACAATAATAATGTTTATGCAAATGTCTGCAACACACTCTTTGTTAGGTCCTTCAGACCAATTTGATCTAAATGCCATTTATAATTATAATCTTCAGATTCGTAGAATACTTGTGAATGATTGGTTTATTTCATCTTGTGACATAACTAAGCAAAATGGTAATTTGCAAGAAAAAACTAAATAAACAATTAACTGGTTTAATTCATATTCACTCTTTACACTCAAAGCTCCAAAAACCATTAATGCCAATTGTTGCATTCATACATATATCAAATGCTGTCATACTATGTTACCAAGTTCTTACGCTCCTCCATCGCCATCCTGAACTTATTTCATTTGTTGATAAGCAGCTATTTTATTGGATCCACTATCGTCAAAACATATTTCTCACACTGCAACCATGACACAGATTCTATAGTCAGTATCTCTATAACATAGACATGAAATGATGCGCATGCAAGTCTACTTCTAGGCATGATTTAACGGCTAGAGTAATGTTTTCATATACCTCGAACACTTTAACCCACTAATATAGAATGTGTTAATAGCCTATCTTTGTACTTTCAACATTCAGCTATTTTTGAGCTTGATTTATTCATTTACTTTTAAATTTTTGACCAAATAAAGGATTTGAAATTTTTGTGTCGATGGTTTTTATATGGAAAAGTACTCAAATTATTGACAACAAATATACCACAATAAACAATTCCATTTAACTGTATAACCAAGACAAATTTGTGGTGCCGTCACATTGCAGAAAATATCCTTCGCTTTGCAAATGTTGTTTAAAATACACGTTCCATGTAAATGAGATTTAAGATTTTGATGGGGATGACAAGAAAATTAGGGTTTAAAGGGATAACAACACCTAGGAGGTTGATAACATGTCTTACTAGGAAGAGCTAGGGTTATAATTAATATTTACGATGGCACGAAGATGGTTAATAAAGTCAAAAAGAGATGACAGAATTCAAATGTGGGGGTGACTATGGCACAAAATTTATACTTAAGGAAGCTAAGGTAAAGAGAGCATGATCAAAGTGAACATACTAGCAACCTCAGTATAGTAAAGAGTAGGGAATGAACGGACAATAAACATGAATTCACAATAACAACAAACAAGAGTTAAGTTTCTTACAACTGTACATGGGTAAGTTAGTTGAAACATATTTCCAAATTTGGGCTATAAGACACAGTCCCAATTATTTAAATTCCAGCATATAGTATTCTGATGTTAGAATTGAAAATATTGAGCAACAAGAAGTTATGTTTGCTTTGCAAAGCATGTTTGTAGTTCATGAACGTTAGGTGTTGATAATGGGGTCCCCCACACCAGCAAAGAAAGAAACGCATTCTGATTTATAAGCAGTGCTTGAGTGTTATGGTTTCATCAAGTAAATAAGGTGTATATTGGCTTCTGGCTGTTCAAGTATATGGTCCATTTAATTGAATGGAAATCTGGAGATTGCCAGCTTCTGCAAGTGGCCTTTATAGCCATGGCTTTCCTAAATTCATAGGAAATTTTTTACATTTGAGTATTTCACTTTCATGTTAGGTCATTGTGGACCAGGCCACAAGCAAGTAACGTCATTGATCTTCAACTCCTCACAATAAAATATTAGGGAGATGAGTTATTCCTCTGTTTGCCTTCATAGAGGAAACAGTGTTAGCATATGGACTGGCATTGTGTAGAGGACAGCTTATGTGGGTTGGGATTCTACCTCTCACAGGAAGCCACATGTTGGTCCGCTACCAATTTTAGTTCCATCTTGCTCTGGTAGGCTTCCAGATTCCTCAGGAGGCTTTCCAATGAAGAGGGAAACCAAGATGAGCCAAAGGAAATCTATCTTCCTCGTAGTCAAGAATTCTGAGAATCTCACACCTTCACAACCCTTGAATGTCAACAAATATAACACTTGGTTTCTGGTTATTTATATTCTGTCTCGAGGCTAGCTCATACTTTTGTAAAAGATTTTTGGGTTGTACTTCCCTAGAAATAAGGGTGGAGAATAGAAGAGTGTGTTGTTGTACTTCCCTAGTAATAAGGGTGGAGAATAGAAGAGTTTCGCCTGCTTAGTTAAAGTTTTGAGTGGAGAATATAGCTAGCCTCTCTCAATGACAAGGAGCCCATAAAACTTCCCTTGTCCTCTTGCTTCCTCTAGTTGTCTTGTTGGGACATCACCCATTATGATGAATAGATATGGGCTAAAAACATGCCACTGGCAGACCTCTAGTTGAATTAAACAAGTACCCCATGTTCTATTTACGCATACCATGTATGTGGGAGCAGAGATACAGCTAGTGATCTATTCAATAAACTGAGCGCTTAATGCTAAGAATTTAAACCATTAAATTATCAGCTCCAACCGCACCTGTGAAAATCTTTGATGTTGTATTTGAGAGAGTGCAGTGTGTTTTGAAAAGCCATGTTACTGTTTTTAATCTCTCGGAGTTAAACAAAAACCAATTGAGTATCCAATATGAGTCACAGAAGAGGAGCTCCATTCTATTCAGTATCAATTTTGATATTATTTTATAGGCTGTATTACTCAACACAATAGGCCTATATTGATCCATGCTATATTGATCTATCTTCTTAGCATGAGCCTTTACAGTAATCAAGACCAGTTTTGTGTTCATAGCTTGTCACATTTTCTTGTTCTTCCTTGATTCCTATAATATTGCTTGTAAATCAGACATGAAAATTTCCTTAGGTTTGGTCTAACACTGCAGCAAATCCATACAATCCAGGGCCTTGTCTTTTTGGAATGAGTATGCCGTCACCCAATTCAGGTTCAGTTGTCCTCCTCTTTGTCATCTGACATTAAGATGCTTTTGACATCCATGAATGCTGATATTGTTTGTCAATCAGAATTCCTTCGGCTTGTGATTGTTATTTTCTTGATTATCCATGGGTCACTATTTTAGTGAGGTTTGACATGGACAAACCCAAGCCAGATATCCATGTCCACAGCAGATCAGATAGCTGGAAGTCCACGGGCTGCTGCTGTTTGATTCCACCCATATTTGAACAATATTCCATCCAGAAGGGGCTTTTATAGATCTACATCAACATGGATCCTTGATTAGTTGAGGATTCCTGGGTATTTGGCAAACTCTGAACCTGCAATGTACCCACCAATAGCTTACTCAATTCTCCAAAGGGATATTTCTTGCCACTATTTACTGGGAGCATGGGCAGTGACTCAGATCACAACAGTTCTTGCGAACTCCTTCGTGGGGTTGACACCAAAAGGCCAGAGCTTCCTAAATAGCCCTGATTTTGTTATGAACCATGGGTCTCCACAGAAGGCTCTGTCTTTTCTTGCTTTCTTCACAAAATGACCATGAAATGTTTTTTTGGCATCAAAAGAAGGCCCACTATCCCTGCTGGCCTCCCATTCTCCCGCACTCATGATCCTAAAGTTTTGGGCCAAGAAAAGCCCCATGAAACTATATATCGAGGTTTTGGTAGGTACAGCCTGTTCTCCATTTCAACCATGGAGAAGCTGATCTTAGATGGGTAGCCAGATATAGATTGCAACCATTTTGCTTCTTTGTGGAGGAGAGGTCACATGCATGGTGCTGTATAAAAAGCTTTATATCTTTCTTGCCAATCTGAATTGTTTCATTTGGGACTGCACATCTGAAATCTGAATTTGGATTTTGTGAGTTCACTTTAGGAGGCTATTTTCTCCTCCAAAGGTTGCTTTACTGGAAGTCTGGAACAATTGGCCTATGGCTGCTCAGATGAATATTGCTCTGATTTGGAGTGGTTTGGAGTCTTTGGACTAGGTGGGTTGCAAGTGGTGGCATGTGAAAACAAAAAAATCTGCATTCTGCAAATAAGTTGCATCTTCCGTATCATTTTTTTCATTTTGCTTCTCATGCAATCTAACTAATAAAAACTTGATTCTTTAATAATATCCTGGACAAAAAAAGGCCAACTCTTCATTCACAACAAAGTATGAGATGATTTTGATGAGCATCTAATAATTTTAATCCAGATTTGTAATATTAACATGAAGCCCAGATTATTTTTTTGTTTGTCTCAAAAAAGAGGCCATGACTAGTTTTCCGTATACATTGAAATGGTCTGGTACATAAATGTCAATCAAGTACGAAAAATGCATACAATTGGCAAATTAACTTCCAAAGGTTTCATAACATACATTTATCTATAATCTCTCTGATTTGCTCTACAGAAGGACAAGAAGATAGTCAGAAAAAAGAGACAACACTTGCAAATTAACTTCCAAAGGCTTCATATACAACAATCTATTTCTCTGTGATCTCCCATGTAAGATCTTCTACAGAATAACCAGAAAATAGAGAGATGCATCCAGAAAAAAATTATATATCCCACTGGCCAAAAAGGAACATCCATTGCAATGGCAAGCAAAACAAATTAAAATATTTATGAATAGATCATTTTTATATATCCTCTACTCTCTGATATTCAAGATCAGATGTTAAAGATGCCTGCACTTTTTGACATTATGAGTAGCATTGACTACCAGTTGAGAATGCACAAAAGGAATCAGCAGAAGATCAATCACCTGTTACAACAGATGGGTCCACAGATCCATTGCTTATATCAAAATTGTGCTGATTGTTCCTTCCATCATCTGCAGACCACTGTTATGTATACTTAAAACATAATATTCTGTTCAAATATTATTGTTTCTTTTCTTTCCAAGAATTTGTATGTCAGCAAAATATTCAGGTGGTACAACACCATTGAGACCTTCAGCCAAAATCACTCCATTTTCAGAACGGTAGAGTTTCATTCCATCTACAAAAAGAGGGATGAATAAATTAAATACAAAGATTGAACTTAAGTGCAATTTGCATTTAAAGCTGATAAAACAACCAAAGAAACTAGAACCTTTACCATTTAAATACTTCGATACATTCATATGTATCAAAACTTCACAATTGCCTCGAATTCCTATCATTATGAATTCAAATGTTAGCAGAAATAGAGAAAAATAATTGATTGAATGTGCCGTAGAAATTAAAAATAAAATTAGGTAAATTTCACACCTATGTATCATTCAGTGCTCAAATGCAGATAAAATGGGAGTTTAATATATTTTCCCAACTCTAAACTCGGGAATTTTCCCATGCCAAACAGCTCAACAATCAAGGCCGAGATTTGCCCAGTCAAACTCTCACAATTTCAAAATAATACCATATACTTTTAAAAAGCCATGTTTTAAATGTGTGCTAAAAAATAGCAACATTTTTTCAGTTATAATTATCAAACTCTCACAATTTCAAAATAATAACATATACTTTTAAAAAGCCATGTTTTAAATGTGTGCTAAAAAAATAGCAACAATTTTTCAGTTATAATTATCAGTGCCGCCAGCCTGCCATCTGTCTTTTGGGATTGGTAGTTAAAATTTGTATGGCATTGAAACCTTTTTGCCAACATTTTCATCTTGGCTGTTTGATATGTTAATTTTGATCTCTACACCATGGTTATCAGGAGACAGGGATGGGTACTGGTACATCATTTTTTTTTAAAAGGTCTAACATTTTAAAGTATTCAAATACATTAATCATATTAATATTTGATAATCATCATCAGGTACAAAAAAAAAATGAATCATAATCACCTAGAGATGACAAAGAAACTAGGAGGGGAATTCCATTATTTTTAAAAACATAGTATGGGAAAACTTGGAGATGACTATATTTTCAATCAATTGATAAAAATTCAATGCATGTACACAACTTAAGCCTTACTATTGTTTCACTTCATATTCTTACCTCTTTGGAATTTAATGAGGAAATTTTCTGCCCCATGAAAGAAAAAAAAAAATTACAAGTCTATTAGTGTATTTTCTTTTAATTTTTCTCATCCACATATAAGCACTTTTAGAAAATCCAATATAATTTATGTGATATATTTGAAAAGGCTCTATTGGAAGTCTCCTCATTTTCAAGGGATGCTTATAAGAGACATATGGGAGACACAAAGAAACTTCATCTTAAGTCTCCTAATGTCTAGAGATGTCTCCATACAGGGCTCTGAGATGAGGGCGTGTTTCCAATACGGGAGACAAGTACCAAGGATCAAGGTACAAGTCTCCTAGTAACTATGCTCTACACACTACATTGGGCATGAAATAAGTTAATAACCAATAAAATTCATTTGCTACTAAAATCATGATTTTAATTGATACCCTTCATGAGAGGGAACTCTCTAGCTATCATACCCTAATGATGGATCATGGAGTTTTAACATTCTTTGGCAATAAAAATTCTACACGGTCACATCCAAAAGTATTGGCTAATTATCATTATGGATTGTTGAAATTTCATAATTCAAATTGATACCCTTCATGGGAGGGAGCTCTTTGGCTATCATACCCTAATGATGGATGATGGTGTTTGATCTGAAATGTTTTTTGGTGATCAAAATTCTACAATCAAATCCAAAAGTATTGGCTAACTATCACTATGGATTGTGGAAATTTCATGATTTTAATCGATACCCTTCATGGGACAGAACTCTCTCGCTATCATACCTTGCTGATGGATCATGGAGTTTGATCCAAAACATTTTTTGGTGATAAAATTTCTACACAATCAAATCCAAAAGTATTCGCTAACTTTCATTTGCTATTTTTAATTCAGTTTATGCGTAGCAAAAATACATGGAACTATGTGAATTAAAATTTCTTATTCTATTAGGTTACTACATTTCTTATGTGAGATGTGATTGTATATACATGTACCTAGGATAGAGATCATCCTCACAAGGTAAACTAAAGCCCCTTGAAAGCATGATGATAAAGTAAATAATGTTCCATGTAATATGAAAATGATTTTTTACTGTGACATGTCTATTTTGTATGTATAAGCTCAAGAGAGTAGTAGACGCACTATCTTCAATTCATAAACTATAGTATACTACCAACAAAACAAACAGAAAGAGATAGCCTTGTAAAGTAACTTGAACTTGTTCAGAAAGAATGATAATAAAATGAAATGCTGGCCTGAGAGTTTTGGACATGCACTAATCATAGTTCCATGGAGTTTTGGAATGGAGGGACAGAGGGGCTATTTTTGTTAACACCGCTAGTTACTTGTTTGTGATTTTGTTCACTTGGTTGGATAAAAATAAAATCTCTAGTTCCCTTATGGGATATGTAGGCAGGACCAAAAAATTGATTCCCTGAGGTATAGGCAATGCAATCAAGTACCTCTAAAACCTTCCCTCCTCCCTGTACCCATATGGGTTCTGTTAGTTTTATGATCAGATGAAAAGCACAGAAATTTAATTCAAAATCAGACAATAACACTGCATATACCCTGGGAAAACCCTCCACTTGAGGGAGAAAAACCCAGCAACAATATATCACTTATCTATTGAATGTCAACAAGAATTGTCTCCTTTACAAGAGGCCAATATGAGGGCCAAATAGAAGCACCACAAACTGATGCAACACAGATACAAGATGATGTAATTCGCTGATTATAAACTCAGCCTTCCACAGAATATCAATCTGCTCTTCTACAGAATTCGCACTTGAGAACAATGAACCGAAATGAATATGAATGAATGAATGTCCACCAATGAAAGACCATCGAACATATATACAAGATGAGATAGAAGACGTGACCCTTCAAGGCATCATGTCGGCCTTCATTAAAGAATGTGTCCTTTCATTAAATTGTGTCCACAATATGCAAGAGGTCGGCGTCACCAATAATTGCATCTCTTCATAAATTCAAGCCTCTTTAATAATTAATTATTATTTAATATGGACGTGCCTCTTCATCAAATCGCAATCCCTATAAATTAAATAGCCAACGGCTATTATTTAATTTATTCAACAATGTAAAGGAGATCGGGCTAGAAGTGACACCCGATAACATCAACACTCCCTCTCAACTAGGGAGGATACTTCCAGCTGCATAAGACATATCACCTCATCATGATGTCAACCACAATGGCTACTCCCATATGTGGAAAGGATAGATATCACCTCATCATGATATTAACCATCATGGCTATTCCCATGGATGGTAAATGAGTACAAGTGCTCATCACTCAACGTGATGTCGTCACCTCATCATGACATTCACCATGGCTACTCCCAAAGGGTGAAAACACAAGTACAAGAAAATCATCATGGACGCTCTCTCATGATGTTGTCATGGAGTCACACACATGACATCCACCATGGCTACTCCCAGAGGGTGGAAACAAGGGCTTTCACCTCAAATCTCTCTCAAAGAGAAATGCGTTAACAAGGGCTTGCACCTCAAATCTCTCTCAAAGAGAAATGCATTAAAGAAGATCACTGATACTGAGACTCCTTCTCAGCTAGGGCTTCATTCTCCACCATACCAAGCTTGTCTCGAAAGTACACAAACTTTTTCCTGGAGAGAGGCTTAGTGAGAATGTTTGTCGTTTGCTCATCAGTGCTGATATACTTCAACTGGATTGCTTTCCTCAATACCATATCTCTAATATAATGGTATTTGATCTCAACATGTTTAATTTTGTCATGAAACACAGGATTAACAGAAAGCTTCACACAGCTTTGGTTATCAACAATGAATGACAATAGGCTCCATTGATTGTCCAAACAATCTTGCAAGGAGCTTCTAAAGCCACACTGCTTCTCAGGCTGCCACACAAGCTGCAACATACTCGGCCTCAACTATACTCAGTGCCACTGAAGACTGCTTCTTGCTACACCAAGAGATCATCGTAGACCCCAAACTAAAACATCCAAGAGGTGCTCTTCCGATCAGTGACACACCCTGCCCAATTAGATTCAGTATATCCATGTAACTGTAAGTCCACACAGAAGAATATCTCAAGCCATACCCAACTGTGCCACACAAGTATCTCAGGATATGCTTTGCTACAACTAGATGTATTTGCCTTGGTTCACACATGAACTAACTAAGTGCACTCACTGCATAGCAAATATCCGGTCTAGTATTGACTAGATACATCAATGATCCAATCAACTGCTTGTACATCGTGGAATCCACCAAATCTGAACTAGCTGCAACCTCTTTCAACTTATGCAAGTTGGTCTCCATAGGCGTAGACATGGATTTACAACCCATCATACCAAATCTCTTCAGAATATCAATGGTATACTTCCCTTGACTTAGAATCACCTTACCAGGCTTCTACCATACTTCTAAACCAAGGAAGTAGAGCATGAGACCAAGATCCTTCATTTCAAATTCAGAAGTAACTCCTTGCATTTGATAATGAGGTGATCTTCTCTAGTAAGAATTAAATCATCAACATAGAGAACCAAGATTAATGTTTCGCCATCAATTACCTTGACGTATAGGTTTGAATCAGCATCATTCTTGGAGAAACCCAAGCTCATTAGGTAACGATCAATCCTTTCGTACCAAACACGAGGAGCTTGCTTAAGGCCATACAAAGCCTTTTTCAACCTGCAAACATGAGACTCCTTCCCATGTACCTCAAAGCCATCAGGTTGCTCAATATATACCTCTTCCTCGATTACACCAGTCAGAAATATTGTCTTCACATCCATCTAGTGAATCTTCCATCCTTTAGATGCTGCAATAGCAATGATGGTCCTGACTGAAGTATATCGAGCAACTAGAGCAAAAGTTTCCTCATAGTCAACTCCCTCTTTCTGTGAGAATCCTCTAGCCACGAACCTAGCCTTGTACTTCTCGATGCTCCCATCAGCCGCATGCTTGATCTTGAAGAGCCACTTAGAAGAAACAACAAATTTTCCCTCAGGTCTAGGTACGATGTCCCAATCATCATTCTTGAGAATGGATTGATACTCTTCAGCCATAGCATCTCTCCAAACTTGCTGACTAGTAGCTTCCTCAACACTAGAAGGTTTTGACTCAATGATTTGACTCGTCAATGCAACATAGCTGGAAAACTTATGAGGTCTCTTACTTTCTCTGAAAGTTCCTCTCGGGGCTGCAAACCTTTATGCCTCCTGCATTGTTTGCCTGGCCCAAAGAGGTCTTTTTCTTCCAATCACAATATCTATAGGCCCATCAGTAGGCTCCAAGAGCTCAACTGGATCATTATCTTCTTTAGGTTTAGAAGCCTCCCTCTGAATCTCAGGTGCATGGTCAACTTCCATATCCTAAGGAGACTCTTCATTATCTATCTCCATGTGAGTGCCCTTGGATCTTCTAAATGCAACATCCTCTTCAAATGTGACATATGTACTGATCTCAATCAACTTCTGACCTGGAATGTAGATTTTGTAGGCTTTTGATGTCTCACTATAACCTACAAATATCCCCTTCTTGCCAGAAGGTTCCAACTTTGTCCTTTTATCCTTAAGTACATAAACATATACAGGACAACCAAAGATCCTCAAATGACTTACTTCTGGTTTCACCCCTGTGAATGCTTATTCGGGAGTCATGTTCTCCAAAATGCGGTGAGGGCTTCTATTCTGAACATAAACAATTGTTCTAGATGCTTCAGCCCAACGGAAGGTTTGTAGATCTTGGTCATGAATCATGGCTTTGGTTACTTCCACAATAGATTTGTTCTTCCTTTCAGCAACATCGTTCTGTTGAGGATTATAAGGGACACAAAACTCCCTCTTAATCCATGCTTCAATGCAAAAGTTACGGAAGCTACCAGAAATGTACTCTCCTCCGTTATCGAATCTCAAAACTTTGATCCTCTTCCCGAACAAGTTCTCTACCTAAGCTTTGAATTCTTTGAACCTCTCTAATACCTCCTCAGATTCTTTAGATTTCAAGAAATAAATCCAAGTCTTTCTAGAGTAGTCATCAATAAAAATAATGAAATACAAGAAACCACTCAAAGAAGCAACACACATTGGACCACATAAATTAGAATGAACAAAATCTAAAATACATTTGGATCTACTTTCACTACTGTGGAATGGACCTTTTGTATTCTTACCCAATGTGCAACCTCTGCAAGTGCCTTCATGCTCCTGGTTGAGTTTCAGAAGGCTTGAAACCATCTTCTCCATGGTAGGAAGTGCTCGAAAGTGAAGGTGAGCCAATCTTCTATGCCATAGTTTACACAAACTTGATGAATCATGCACCAACGCCTAAAGTGGATGAGTACGAAGTCTGTAGAGGCTCTCATGTCAAACTCCAATAACCCAAGCAGTCATGAAATTAGAGTTCTTCATCCATGCAAGAACTTAGCCTTCTGAAAATGCAACTTGGTACCCCTTGTCCTCCAAGGCTGAAATCAAGACAAGGTTTCGCTTGATGCCTGGAACAAATAGCACATCACTCAACTACAAGGAAATGTTGGAATCCAAGTGAAGAGAGGAGGTCTCAACTCCTTTCACAGAATAGCTAGCATCATCTACAATAATGACTTGTTCACTAGAATCTTTCTCCACCAAATCAATTAGATGCTCTCTAAATCCGGTAAAGTGGTGGGAGGCACCACTATCAATTAGCCAAGTATTATTATCGGTAGGCACACTGCTTGAAAGAGCTGAATAGAATAGGAAACCACCTAAATCCTTCTGCGGAGAGATCTCATCAACATCAGCAATGGAAGCTTGTTGTTTAGGCCTGGTTGGCCAATCCTTTGCATAGTGACCATACTTGTCACATCTAAAACATTGAACATGAGATAGATCCTTCTTCTTCTTGAATGCATGAACACCACCAGATCCCTTATCTCTATTCCTCTTGAAATATCCTTTCTTTCCATCTTTCTCTTTCTTCTTCGAGGATTGTGTAGCAAGAACATGAATGTCTTCATTAGTAGAGCTTTGACCAATACCTCTTGCAGCCAACCTAGACTCTTCATGAATACAATCCGCCCTCAAACAATCAAACTTTGGAAGTTTCGATCTCGCACTGATTCCTTGAATGTAAGACTCCCAAGATGAGGGAAGACCATTAAGAGCCAACATGGTCAAATGCTTGTCATCAACAATATGACCAATAGTAGAGAGCTGATCTCTCAACTCAGAAATCTTCATGAAGTAAGCAATGACAGATTCTCCTTTCACCATCTTGACATGATGAAGTTGTTGCTTTAATGCAAGAGCACGACTTGTGTTGTTGATCTCATACATCTCCTCCAAAGTCTTAAGCATCTCTCTTGTCGTCTTCAACTTGGAGATGATCGCAACAATATGATCCTTCACGGAATCAACTAACATCTTCTTCGCCTTAGTATCTTTCTTCTTCCATTGAACCTTTTTTTCCTCATCAGTAGGCTCGGGGACTTTGCTCTCCACGAACTCAACTAATTCATTTTCCTCCAAGGCGAGCATAACTTTGAATCTCCAAGATGTGAAATTTGTTACTCCCTCAAGTCTGTCCTCAATCTTGAGTCCGTTCACCATCTTGATGAATAGATAGATGTGATCAAAGATGAGAAAGAGAATAAAGAGTATCACTGCTTGACTAAATCTGATCAAGATCTTCCTTATACCCGCTCTGATACCATGTAAGTTTTATGATCAGATGTAAAGCACAGAAATTTAATTCAAAATCAGACAATAACACAGCATATACCCTGGGAAAACCCTCCACTTGAGGGAGAAAAACCCAGCAACAATATATCACTTATATATTTAATGTCAACAAGAATTGTCTCCTTTACAAGAGGCCAATATGAGGGCCAAATAGATGCACCACAAACTAATGCAACACAGATACAAGATGATGTAATTTGCTGATTATAAACTCAGCCTTCCACAGAATATCAATCTGCTCTTCTACAGAATTCGCACTTGAGAACGATGAACCGAAATGAATATGAATGAATCAATGTCCACCAATGAAAGACCATCGAACATATATACAAGATGAGATAGAAGACGTGACCCTTCAAGGCATCATGTTGGCCTTCATAAAACAATGTGTCCTTTCATTAAATCGCGTCCACAATATGCAAGAGGTTGGCCTCACCAATAATTGTGTCTCTTCATAAATTCAAGCCTCTTTAATAATTAATTATTATTTAATATGAAGGACGTGCCTCTTCATCAAATTGCAATCTCTATAAATTAAATAGCCAACGGCTATTATTTAATTTATTCAACAATGTAAAGGAGATCGAGCTGGAAGTGACACCCGATGCTGCACAATTACATCAACAAGTTCAGTTCAAGTCCGAGGGTTGAGCTGATCAGCATAGGGTCCCTCCGAGGCACCTTAGGTTCCCTATGGGTCATTTTGTGAAGAACCCAAAGGAAACGTAGGGTGCCTGAGAGGGACCATGGGCAACTAGGCCAAAACCAAGCGAACCCAAGGGTGCCCCAAAAAAAATAGAAAAAAATACATCTTTTTAAAACATTTTTATAAACAAAAAAGTGCCTATGTACCTAATTTCACCCTTAAGTGATAAAATTGTGAAGATGGCATGTGTCATGAAGGTTTGTGTGATTTTAAAGGTCTGAATTTGGTCTTGGTGGCGGGGGCTCTACCCCTCAACCTTGCCCTACATTGCGACAAGAAGCACACCAAGGGTGCTGCCCCTCAACCCCATTGGTGTCTCCACTCACAAACACCCACTAGTTATTAGGATCTCTTGCCATGTAAGAAACTTGATTACAATGTGGCGGTGACAAGGAATTGTGATCTAACTCTAGAATGTGTTGACTTAGATGTTATTGTTGCACAACTTGCTAGAAATCTCTTTACATGAGGTAGCTTGTATAGTACATGGCTAGTGTAAGTGGCATTGTAACTCATTGTGGTTCAAGAGAGATTGAACCAAATGTTGACATTGATGCTTTTGACGAAGAGCAATATGAAGATTATTATATATTGATTGTAACTTTCATTGTGTATTGACTTTGACAAATCACTGAATTATGAATTTATGAGTATTTTCATTTTTGCAAATTATGAGATATTTAATATTTTGTTTATTGGCAATTATGAGTATCATAGTTTTATATTAAATATATATTTATATATCCAACCTCGTACCCATACCCAAGGAAAAATGTTACATCCCAAATTGTGAAGCTACTATTTACCTTTAATAGATAGGGTAAATGTGAATATAGTGTGAATTTTGGAGATGAATTAATGATGCTTGTACCTTGTTTTCAATATGAATGTTATCTCAGTTGATGTTATTCATGGTAAAATATTGCATAAGGAGGTTAATGAATCATATATACTGCTATTGTTGTGAGCATTTGATTGCCGTGAATTTATGACGGTGGATGCAGGTATGAGGACCGTTCCTCCAAGCAGAGGAGAAATATCACTCAGGAGAGGAGCTTGGTCAGGTAAACAGTAACAAGAACCATTTGAGCATACACACATCATGAAGGGTATAGAGGAACCAAGTTAGATAAATTAGTCTTGATAAGTCATCCATAGGCTTTAGGAGTTTGATTTACTTCTTTGTGCTTTGTGAGTAATGATTGTTTAATGTCAGACTTACTATACTGTGACCCCTTGTATGAATGATGTGAAAGATATGTGTTCAATGTTGAGTGGGTACGTATACACATGTATACATTGTGTACACGTATCTATATGTATAGACATATCGATACATACATACGTTAAGTAGATGGATATGCTCATACGCATGTGTCGACATGTATATACGCATTCATACTTATACACAAGAGTATATATGGTTATACACATGTATATACGTACACACCCCGCCTAATATCTATGGTGAAAATAATATTTTAATATTATTGTCTAGGAAATTTACATATATATGTATGTATAAATGTATATATCAATAATGTGATTATATTTTATGATATATACATAAATACATGTGTAAATATATATATATTTATATACTTTATAAAGTATAAAATATTAATATTAAGGTAATATATGCATATATATAAATATATATATATATATATATACATTACGATGGTAATGTCGAAAATATATATATATATATATATATATATAAATATATTAATACTTCATAAAATACATATATTATAAAATATATAAATATACATTATTAAATATTTAAAGTGAAAATATTTATAAACTCCAAAGTCAAAATATTTGTAAATATTTAAATGAATAAATATTGAACTCAAAAATAATAAAGTTAAAAGATTTAAATCTTTTAACATATGCAGATTTATTAAAGTGGATTAATAATAGAAGATAGTCGCTAGTCTTGAGCAAAATATCAAACTTCATAAAGTATTGAACCTTTTATGAATCAAATATTGGATGTAAACATTTGAAAAATAAACAAAACTCAGTTGAGAGTTTTCACGTGAAAATGAAGAAAGCTTCAACGCAGCAAAAATGGAGGAAACTTTCAAAACTGGAAACTAGGGAATGCCAACCAATGTTTTTGTGTTGTAACAAGCTGAGGCTTGACAAAATCGCAGCAAAATGAGTCATTTATGTGTATGCGCCAGGCAAAGACGTTTTACTTGTAGGTGGCGATTTCTGAGATTAAAGTTGAATTTTTCTGCAATTGCTAGCTCCATGAAGGTCGATTCACTCCTTTTTGAAGTGACATAGGGTTTAGTTGCTTGCCAAGTGACATTTGACTGGGTATATGTGCCTTGTTGTCATTCTACATGCCCAAAATGAAGGAAATAGTTGCAATTACGGGCCTATAAATACTTGCCCAGCCATTCATTGAAAAATATGCTTGTGCAATTTGTCCTTTGCGAATTTGAGAGCTTTCTTGCCCAATTTCCAAGCTGCTGTGTTGTTTTCTATTGCTGCAATTCATCATTTTGCTGAGAGTGTGAGAATTAGAAACTTTATCAGCTGCAGATAATTGACTGTGCTAAATCCCTTTTAGAATAGTAAATTAACAACTTCTAATAGAGAAGTGTTAATTAAGAAGAGTGATTTGAAGGAGTCATCTACATTGAAAGAGAGTTATTTGCAAAGCAGCCATCTCCAATTTGGGAATTCTGGAAGTTGCTGACGGAGCAGTGCTGGGAAAAGAGCTCATTATAACAGGCATGATATCTAATTTAATACAATTCTTGTTTGAAATGCTGCATTCTCATATTCTTGTGTTGATGATTTCCATTAACTCATGGAGAATTAGAAATGTCTTGATAAACTTTCTTTGCATTTAAGGGCAAATGAGTGAGGGAATTCATTGTATTTAAAGGGCAAATGTATAAGGGAAATCATTACAATTAGGGGTGAATGCATAAGGGAATTCAATGCATTTTAATGCTAGATGAAATGAAGGAATTAAGGATAAAGGCGTTGTAAAAAGGGGATCAAGTGTTTAAGGAGCTTAAGGAATTAGCTTAACTTATCTTGCATTAAAGGGAAGTAGTGGAAAAGAAATTAAGGGATTGGTTTATTTGTTTAACATAAAGGGGAAAATTTATGAAAAAGAGATAAGGGGGGATTTAAAATGCATGTTAGTATGAAACTGCATATTCTGTATGATCTCCATAAGAAGAGAACACTGTTGGCATGGATATTATTTGCTAAAAGCCTGATTGCTTTTAGAAAAGAGAATTGAAGCATTAGAGCCGCTTTTATAAGGTGTTTTTAAGTACTCCACGATAGGAGAAAGAACTTGACAGAGGAATTCAGCAACATTATATAAAGTATAACATAAGTATTTAATTATACTAGCTATCCTGAGCATGGGATGTTTTATGTTTGTTGTTGATACATAGGAAATGAAATGTTGCATTCTAGTTGTAATCTGCATTAATTGTATGATCTCCATATAAGGAGAGTATTGCTGCAATAGTAACTATATACTAGAACCGAAATGAGGACAAGAGTCAAGTAAATTCTATCGGCTTAAGTTATTAGGTTAACTAAGGTAAGCCTAGGTTACTCCTAGGATAAAGATTTCCAATATAGGGGTAATAGGTGAATTACTTGTTATGTTGTTTCATTTCTAGCAGTTAGAATGATGTAGGAAGTCTAGGGTGAATGATTACCCAATGAAGGACATAACCTACGCGTAGTGTAAGATAGCCTTAAGTCAAATCGGCCCTGAGTAGTGTATATGATAGAAGACTCTCTCAGTCGTTTATTGAACAAACTCTTTGATCAAAGTAGGGTAATGTACCTACATCCTCTTAGATCGGGCGATGTTTACACTGTCAGTTCATTGTGATCCTTGTACTACTTTGAGATTGTGAAATAGCAAGGTTCTAGTTGTGTAGGACACAGCACTATGCTCAGTTGGTAATCGTTAAAGGATACCCTACCAATCTCTTCGACGAAGGGAGGGCCATCTATTGAATAATGGATGTGCAGGGGACCGCATTATAAGTCTGTGGTTGGCGGAAAAGTGCCCGAGTGATGTTTCTCCTCCATAGCAAGCGGCCAATGTACCAAGATTTGAAAGGAAAAGAATGTTGGACCTTCTTACTACTATTTGTTCTAAAGCTCATTGGAGCTATGTTAGTGAGGTATGTATTCTTGTTTCATGTACTTGTGAAGTTATTATATTGAAATGGAATCTTTAAGTAAATTGATATGGCAACTGGTTCATGTTTTATCAATAAAGAAAAGGAAAAATTTTATAACAATGTCATGTTAACATGTTTACTTACTTGTAGGATGTAAATTAAGAAAAAAATTATTTTACCCATAGATGAAAAAATCGCCATTAACTCGCATAAATCGCGAGTAACCGCGTGTCAACCAGCTGGGCGAATAAATCGCTTAAAAACTCGCAGCCGGGTAATAACAAAAACACGCGGCAATTTTTTCACAAAAAAACGCAAAAAATTGCGAGTTTTTTCGTAAAACGTGGCCAAAGAAACATGTTTATTTTTAATCCTAATTTTTTCACTTTGAAAACGAAAATCATTTTTCATTACATTCATTTCGCGCGACCAAGGCTAAGTAAAAACGACAGGGCTGAGTAAAAACGACAGCGGATGGAGTGAAAACAAGGGCAAAGGAAAAACACGACGGCGGACAAAGTAAAAACGAGGGCGGCGGCGAAAGAAAAATCCTTTGTTCCACTTCCAGCTCCAGGTAAACCCGGGCGACTATGGACTGTAAAAAATTATTTCAAGTTCTCTTATTTTTTAATATTATTAAGTTTATCTATTAAATTTTAATGAAAAAAATCTACTAAATTTCAATTCGTAAAAATACTTTGAGTTTGAAACAATTAATAATGAAAAATATTTGTTTCAAAATTCAAATAATAATAATGAAACAAATTTATCATAAATATTAATGAAACAAATCTATAATAATTCTTTTCATTTTTTTTCTAAAATTTATAATAATTAATAATATTTTATATTCAATATTGTATAAATTTTAACAATTTCTTTAAATTTTAGTTAATTTATTTTTATGTTATAAATTTATAATAATTTTTATTTTTAATATTTTATATTGTATAAATTTATAATAAATTTTAATATGCTATATTATATAAATTTTAAGAATATGTTTAAATTTTAATAAATATTTTTCAAATTATTTATTCCTTATTTAAATATTTTTATTGAAAGGAAAACAACATTATTAAAATTTAAAATTACATCTAAAATTTTAATATGTTTAAATTTAAAACATTATTAAAAATTAAATTTACATTTAAATTTTTTTTTATCATAACAAGTAAACATTATATTTTTAAATTATTTGAAAATGATTTAAACTTATATACTTATAGACTTCAGTTAAAACTTAAAATTTTGATAATGCTCGAGCCTATACAGAAATTTGAATATGAATTTGATAATCATTCATGTTTATAGTTTCTCTTCAAAATCAATGCTCAAGCCTATACAAAAATTTGAATATGAATTTGATAATCATTCATGTTTATAGTTTCTCTTCAAAATCAACTGCTGCATGCTGATTTATTCAACTTCACTTTTTATCTCTTAAAGTTTATCTTGTCTCTTTTTTGCTAGGTCTCTTGCTAAAAGAATATGGCTTCTACAAGTAAAAAGAGTGGTGGCAAACCAAGAGATCCTTTCTGGAAACATGGAACACCAGGTGCAACACGAGGAGAGGTTATGTGCAACCATTGCCTTGAGACTTATTCTGGTGGCATAAACCGGCTGAAATACCACCTTGCACGAATCGTTTGTCGAGATGTTGTACCATGTAAAGAGGCAACTGAAGAAGTTGAGATGGAGGCCAAAACACTCCTTGCAACATATGACGAAAGGAAAGAAAGTAAAAAGAGAGCAGCAAAGGCAATGGCAGCCCCATATGCAGATTTCAGTTCTACAGGGTCACAAAGGGCTATGGGAAGCTCTTCTCTTGGGCCACGGATACGAGGATTAGGATCTGGAAGTGTGGGCAGCATCGCTTCTGGTTTTTTTGTTCCAGGTAATACTCCTGGTGCAACACCTTCATTGGAAGGTACTTCTTGGAATAGAGAGTTGCAAAATGAGGCAAAGTTGGCATGTGCTAAATTTTGGTACTACAACAATATTCCATTCAATGTTGCTTCTAGTCCTTATTGGGAAGAGTTGGTCACTGTATTGACTGTGGCGGGTAAGGGGTTCAAGGCCCCAAGTCGTTATGAGTTGAGTGGGCCATTATTGCAGAATGAAGTCCAAAACACACACAACCTAGTGGAGGAACAGAGGAGAAATTGGGAAAAGAATGGCTGTACCATTATATCTGATAAGTGGACAGATGGCAGAAATAGGACACTCATCAACTTTCTAGTGGCTTCAGGGGGACAATTGGTATTTCTAAAATCAGTTGATGCCTCCAATGAAACAAAAAATGCAGAGACCTTGTGCAATATGTTGGATGAGGTGGTGATGGAAGTGGGAGTTCAAAATGTAATTCAAATTGTGACCGACAATGCAGCTGCATATGTGGCAGCCGGTAAACTTCTAATGGCGAGGCATCCTACATTATTTTGGAGCCCTTGTGCTGCCCACTGTCTTGACTTGCTCCTTGAGGACATAGGGAAAATAAGTTGGGTGAAGAATGTGGTTGAAGATGGAAGGAATATCACAAAGTACATCTACAATCACACATGGGTCCTAAGTCTCATGAGAGAGCACACCGATGGTAAGGATCTCGTGCAATCAAGAGTCACACGCTTTGCCACCAATTTCCTCACCTTGCAAAGCATTTTAGCTACATTGCCCAACCTCAAGCGCATGTTTGTGAGTGAAAAATGGCTTGAGAGTCCTTATTCCAAGAAGCCTGAAGCAGATAAGGTCAAGAAGACCATTTTTTATGATAGATTTGCCAAACAAATGGAGGAGATCATCAAAGTAAGTTTTCAAACATTTATTGATGATTTATTTTATTTCTTTATAATATTATAGCTTGCTGATTTTGTTACTTTTTTTATATTTTAGGTGTCAGAACCGTTGGTTAGAGTTCTACGATTGGTGGATGGGGATAAAAGCCCCATGGGGTATCTATATGAGGCCACGGATAAGGCCAAAGAGGCAATTCAACATTTATATGGGTCAAACAAGACCAAATATGAACCCATATGGCGCATAATAGATCGAAGGTGGAACCGACAACTCCACCAACATATTCATGCTGCTGCCTACTTTTTGAACCCCAAGTTTTATTTCTCTCCTACTTTCAGAGCAGATGCAGAGGTTAAAGTTGGCCTCAATACATGTATTGAAAGATTGGTTAGTAGTGATGACCTTTGAGATCTCATACTTGATGAGATACAAAGCTATAAGAGGGCCGAAGGGCCATTGTTTTCTTCCAAGGATTGCATTCGTAGGAGAGACTCTACAGCTAGGTAACAAATTTATGTGTTTAATATTATTTTACTATTTATGACATTATGTTAATGATTAAGTTTATTAAATCCTTACTAAGATATAAATGGTTATCATTGCAGATTTGTGGTGGGAAGATTATGGTGCCACAACGCCTAATCTTCAAAAGGTTGCCATTCGTATTTTATCTCAGCCTTGTAGTGCATCTGGTTGTGAGCGCAACTGGGGTGTCTTTGAGGCCATTCATACAAAGAAGCGCAATCGGTTGACTCAAAAGCGCTTGAATGACCTTGTCTACGTGCGCTACAACCTTCGGTTGCATGAGAAGAAGGTACAAGGGTTGAGTTCACATGAAGCACTTGACCTTGATGACATTGATCCATACTCAGATTGGGTTGCTGAGCCTGATGAGGTCAATGTGGAACCATGGATAAGTGATGATGAGTTCGCTGAGATGGAGAGGGAGGTAGATGTAGCTGAATGGGAAGCAGAGGTGGCAGCCTATGAGGAAGAAGGCGAGCTTGGTCAACCAATAGAGGTTGTTTCTTCACACACACAATTTGATCCTATCCCTATGGATGAGGCACCTGTTGGGGCACCTGTTGAGGCTTCTATTGAGGACATTGCACCTATACCATCTACTTCAGTACCACCCACACAGCAGCGACAAAAACTTTTGAGTTTCAGTCGTAGAAGAAATTTAGGATAGATATTTTTTATTGATACTGAAACTTGAAGTTGATATGTATTGAGAAGTCGAACTTGTTTTTTGGTCTATGATACATTGATGATTGATACGTATTAAGGTTTTAAACTCTAATTTTGATTTATAGATGATGAAATCAGTAAATACATTGATGATTGATATGTATTAAACTCTAATTTTGATTTATATATGATAAAATCAGTAATATGTTCTAAAAATTCAGTTTATATGTGTGGTTTTTAAGAATATTTTAAAAAATTGTGTATTTTCAAATGTTCGATAAATTTGCCGAGTTATTGCCGAGTTTTTCCCCGAGTTTTTGCCGAGTCCCGAGTTTTTAAAATTTTTGGGTCTGCCGAGTTATTGCCGAGTCCGAGTTTTTCAACTATGATTTTACCGAAGGATCAGGTCGTTACAAAAAAAATTGGTGTACACAATACCCATACTCACACTCGTACCAATACTGATAACTTCGGGCATAGGTTGTGATATAGTGAGTTTAACCCATTTAACAAGATCATTGAGACTATGACAATGAATTGTTGCTATTGCAAGAGGTTGGGACTTCTAAAATTGAAGTAAATATGTTAAAAGCTTTGTAAGAGTTAAAATATATGATTTATACATATTTTATTGAAACCCTTATTTGTTTAGTATTAGATTTAATATAGATGATTTTATATAAGGCTATAGTTGTTTTGTAAATTATAGTTTGGAATATGGATGTAATTAACACATTAATTATGATTCACACACTCTTATTTATGGTATTAAATTATTAATAAGTTGTGAGTGATGACACCAATTAAACTATTAAAGTGTGTTTCTCTATTCACTAGGAAATATTATACATATTAATATATTGGTCATATTGTCATTTTATATATATTATAGTGGTCGACTATATCAAACTAGTTAAAATATTATTATGGGTGATAAATATAATTAGGAAGGATAGATCATATAAAGCATTGGCTTAGTTACCAACTAACCTAATTTCAAACGACAATATATATAAATTTCAATCACTAACTTGAGTTGCAATTATTTTTACATATATAATAATAATGATAATAGAATAGTGAATAATTGGTGTACTATAACATAATTGTTAAAGCCTTATTAGAGTAGTCATTAAATGTCTTGCTTGGTCAATGCATGTTCCATAAAATTATAAAATGGAAAACATTGAAACAAGAAATAAATTCCATATCCTTGGATAAGATTTAAAGACCACTAAATGGCTCATTCTTTCTCCCTCTTATTGAATTTACTGACGAATTAAACATCAATTATGTTTTCTCTATTGTACCTCTTAAACAAACTCTAAGTGATAGCATAGGTTCCTATTTGTTATCAATCGTATTGATTAAATGCATTGCTCTCTTTCCTTATCACTTATTAAATTGAACAAAGGGTAGTATAGGTCTCACTGTTTAATAGATGCTTACACCTTTTAAAAAGGGTTAGAAATGTTTGTTTATGGCTGCTTACATTCTTATGCATATTTTGTAATGCCCCCTTGTTAAACTTATTTAAAACATAGGAGTACAAGTTAGGACATATGATTTATTTTACCAACACATCATTTTATTTATGCAAATTTGCCTTGAAGACCGGTATACATCATGTATTATCAATAAAGCACATAATTACTTGTTAAAGATTAGATCATTTCAAATTGCACATTTTAAGAATAAAACAAATAAATGCATTATCATCTAGAACATTAACTATCATGATCAGATATGACTTATTACTCCCAAGCGGAATAGATCTTCGCCTCATTCCTCTTCCTAACCTCGTTGGATGGAAGATTTACTGTGCCAAGGGCGCGTGCACGATCTCGAGTTGGACACCCTCAAGGTTTATTACCCGTCTTGGGCTCCGTCCAACATTCGACCGATTTACTCACCTTTCCCTCCACACTCCCTATCCTCATTGAGCGTTAGCGAAAGGGAATTTTGGCCCTAAGTCTATTCTCGTAGTAGTAAAGTCATAACAGCATTCACTTATCCTATTGAATTCACAAATCATCACAGATTAGAACATTCACTGATATTGATGCTAATAAGATATGAGTTAGGTACTACACTGTAACCTACTAACAGAGGAACTAGAATTCGATTATATAAACCTCAATGTTATATCAGTTGGTTGAGGGTACTTACCTTTGATCGTCGTGCTAACTAGACTTCTTCTAGACTTATTTCCCTATCTTCTTTCTTCCACACAATGATGATAGTACCCTTCCCTTTGTGGTACAAATATGTAATGACCCCTTTCTAGTGAGAGCGTTTAAACCTGTATCTTTCACTCAAAGTGTTCTCGGAAAGACATTAGAAATGTTAAAGATCAGTAAGTTTCAGTGATGGCATCTAATAAGGTCAAGACAATATAAATATTTCATTTTCTTGTCAATGGATTATTCATTTCCGCCTTATCACACTTATGAATGGCCCTTCTATATAAATTCATTAGCACATTAGATAGACATTAAACGTCTATCAAGATTTCAGAGATGATATTCTACTATACCATTTATCATAATAGAGTCATTATTACTTATTATTGGATAACCACAATTAATATATTATTTGTATAATTTGTATGGTCCCCCCCTTCTATGAGGTGTTTATAAGTCTCTATACTCAACCATTACCAAAATATATTTAACAACATTTGAATTAAATATATTCAGAACCTCTTATGTCTAATATATTTATATTTATCTCAGGTATATAAATATTAATACCAACCTTCACTAAATTATCATTCATTCCTTCCATGATTAGTCTTCCACATAATTTACCATTATTTATTTAATTCAAAAACCACTTACCTTTTGCCCTAGTCGGGTCTACAAATACTCTCCTAGGCACGTCTAACGCACGATGTACTTTAATTGTTGAGTAGATGCATGATCCAGCTAGAGGATACGATTCTTGCTAGGAGCTTGATTACCTGCTCAGAATTAGTCTCTAGAAGAAGACGTCTTTTCCATAACCGACCACTGCCCTCAGAATATAAATCAACCCTTCAAAGTCTTAGAGCCACGACTTGATGCATTTTGTCTTCTTCAATGACGTCACACAAAATACCTCGTCTCTTCTCAAGGGCAATAAAAGAGATATAAGATTACTATATGCGGTAGCCAAAATGATCGACTTTGACCTTACAGTTTGTCTTTTCCCGTCAAAAAAATTTATCTTCTTGTTGAGTCTTCAACTACGTCTTTGTCTTATGCCTTTATTGATTCTTTATTTCATAGGAGAATTCACACTGTATTTTCCTTTTTAATCTGGTCGTTCCCCCATTCTGACTTGTCTTTCCCTCTTATTTATTCGCCCATTTTCTGAAGGCCATGTCCTTTAATAAATTGTTGCTTTGTTTGGTAATTATCATTTTATGTTCATTAATTTATAATTATATATATTTTATATTTGAAAGCTTATAATATTTTCTTTCAATTAATGGTGTTCATAAATGTTAATTCATATTATATTATAATTATAATAATGTTTGATCTGAGATTTTTTATATTTATATTTATAATTTTTTGATATTTATAATTGTAATTACTCATGTCTTTTTGTATTTTATTTGTCTTGTTTCAAAAGCCTTATATCCCAATGCTACCATAACAGGGGACATGACATATTTAGCATTTTCTTACACTTCATTTGATCATAATTGCTGAGTAGAATAGTGTATCTGCATCTTTTGGTCAATGACTTGAGAGGGTAAGCAAAATGCTATTTTCCTGTATAGAGCACCTTAGTAGGGTGATTGTCCTAGGGATGCCACCTTCCCTAAGCATGTATGCATTAATGCTATTGCATTCTAGGAATCTCCCATCCTTGTGTAGAGTGTGTTCCATGGGGAAGCACACCCCTATGCACTATCACGTTATTGTTATCCTCTACTCCTCGTACATTGTATATTGCAACTAAGTGGTGCTTTATGTGCTTTTCAAAAACTAAAAAGTCTCATGTGTTTTTTCTTTTACAAAGTTATGGGCATTACACTTGGTATAAGAACCAAGTTGCAACACTAGGGACTCTAGGGATCATTAATTGAGTCTTGCTTCTTGTTTGTGTTAATATATTGTGTGCTAGAGGTGTCACTATTTCATCTTAGTATTTTTATACTTCTATGTGACTATACTATTACCTAGTAAAATTAAAAGGATGGCGCTTGAAGGCATTAACCTTACATGTTTACTCATGTATGTCTCATGTTGGCAGGCCTATAACTAACACTTTTGGCTTCTTTGGGGGATTTTAGAGGGGACACTTAGTTGTTGAGTGGCACTTTATAGCTAATTATAGAGAAGGGGGATTCACTACTCATGAGTCTCTTTATTCTCAAGAGAATCTCAAGGGACGAACTGCCCTAAACTACCTCAAGGAACAAAGCAAGAGTTTTAGAATTAGAAAGAGCAGGTCACAAAGGTTTTCTGGACAAACTAATGAATTCTCGATCAAAGGACAACAGCACAGCGCGCTGGAGTCCAAAGGCACACTGGCATCTTGTACGGACTGAAAACCGAGAATGTTGCAAAAAGGAGCAAAGTGTCTACTTCTATTTTGACTACTGGAAACTCTAAGAATGGGGGAAAGTAACAGATTGTAATAGAACTGAAATAAAGTGAAGTACAAATGATAAAGTAAGAGAATAAGAGGTAGAAACTGCTAACAACAACCCAAGTAATGAAGCCTCCAGCAAGGAAATATCTTCAATACCTATGTACATAAGATTGAGAGAAAATGTTGGGGTAGTATAAGGGTTTGCCTCAGTCAAACCCCTATTTTGGTGTTCCCACCTCCACGGACAGTCGAATAGATAGAGAAAGTGAACAAAGTAAGTAAATATGAAGTGATAAAAGCAAACCCTGCTCAAGGAGGAGAACCTGTATCATGAAATAGAGATGCAATTGATAGGGGATGTGAGAAATCCCAAGATGCTCGCAAGCACAAGATAAGGGAGATAGAGTTGCAAGAGCCAAGGGAGTTGCAAAGATCGCTATAAGAGCTTAAGAGTGTTGTTGTAGCAAGCTGTATGGAGCTATGCAAGCGAGATATCAAGACAAAAGGAAGAGAAAGAGACCAGAGCCAAAGCTAGAGAGGTCCTCAGAGAGAGCAAATGAAGTGAAAAGATAGCATTTAAAGAGAGTATAGGAGGGAAAAGAAGTTTCCCAAGTCATTACAAGGCGTCCCGAGTTGTTACCACCAACAAAATGAGGTGACAAGTGACAAACATGCTTGGAAACAATCGTTTGAATGTTGAAACGTCACAGGATGCTAACGTGGCGTGCTAGTGTCCAAACACATCACGGTACAAAACGACACAAACAGGAAAAGCACAAGGTTTGACTTGAAGCTAGCGCACGAAGGTGGCTGCAAAAAAGGGTTCTTGAGCATCTTGAGAGGGAAAAAGGCTGATGCAAGGGCTAAAATGAGCCTACACAAATGCTAGGGGAGTGGACACTAAAGTGGATACAAGAATATATGTGAAATTGCAAGGGGTGCAATTTTACAACATTACATTTTGCCCCCACTTTAGCGGGCATCTGAATCTAGCTGTATGGAGCTATGCAAGCAAGATATCAAGACAAAAGGAAGAGGAATAGACCAGAGCCAAAGCTAGAGAGGTCCTCAAAGAGAGCAAATGAAGTGAAAAGATAGCATTTAAAGAGAGTATAGGAGGGAAAAGAAGCTTCCCAAGTCATTACAAGGCGTATCGGGCTCTTGCCGCCGACAAAAGAAGTTGACAAATGGCAAACATGCTCGGAAACAATCGTTTGAATGTTGAAACATCATAGGATGCTAACGTGGCGCGCTAGTGTCCAAACACATCACGGTACAAAACGACACGAATGGGAATAGCACAAGGTTCGATGCGAAGCTAGCGCACGAAAGTGGCTGCGAAAAAGGGTTCTTGAGCATCTTGAGAGGGAAAAAGGCTGATGCAAGGGCTAAAATGAACCTACACAAATGCTAGGGGAGTGGACACTAAAGTGGATACAAGAATATATGTGAAATTGCAAGGGGTGCAATTTTACAACATTACATTTTGCCCCCACTTTAGCAAGCATATGAACCTACACTAATATGTACGCTAAAGGAAGTCTACTAAAAATAAATAACATCATGATGCCAAAAGGATATTGTAGGGGAAGCAAACAACTCTTCGAACCAAGGAAGAATGCCCCCAGGCTAAAGACCTACAAAACCAATGCATTAGACATGAAAGACCTACACAAGACAACAATGTTAGAACATGAAAAGCCATTACACCATGGGGTTAGAACATATAAAAACACATACACACAGGCACACAACAAACTAAAAGATTTGAGTTAGCAAAGCGAAAGAGACCTCGATGTAAAAGGTCGTCTCAGTACTATGCATTGTCCCCAAATTAAAAAATAATACACATAAAAGAATTCTTAAACGAAGAGAAGAAGCTAAGGAGTGGTTGCTTCAAGAGAAGAATGCACCCAAAAGTTAGGGAAGCAACCAATGTCGAAGAGAGAAAGAGCATATACTCAAGATGAAGAAGATGCAGATCTTCGACCTGGTATATACAATTGAAAAGAGAATAGAGAAGAGAATTTAAGAACTAGAAAGGAATGAAAATTCCAAGAGAGATGGCTCCACAAGTACTCTCCTGGGGAGGGTTGAACAAATGTGCCAAAGGTTCGCAAACCTACAGACGGGTGAACAAAAGGCTCTGGAGGTACTCTCTCCTATAGAGTTGAACAAATTGCACCAGAGACCCGCAGACAAACAGTGAATAGATCCCGCAGGATGAAAGCGCTTTACAGGTCCTCAAACTTGCAAAGAAGGCACCCGAGGTACTCTCTCTTGAGGAAAGCCCGATGTAGGGGACTCTGCAGAGTCGGATTGGCCCTTACAGGTGCTCATTCTTGCAAGGATGATTGAAAAGCAGCTTCATAGGCACACCTGCAAAGCAACATGTTAATCTGCAGACTAAACATGTTAGGCAAGCTTGATGCAAAGCAGCTCTACAAGTTCTCGGTCTTGCAGAGCAAGACTAATTAGAAGAACATGTGGCTACTACAAGTTACGTTGCAAGACGGTCACAAAAAAGATAGGTCTAGTCGGCCTACCCCCGAGCTAGGTGCCAAGATACAAAACAAGTCTAGTTGGGCTGCCCCCAAGCTAGACACCAATGAATTCATTCAAGAGAAAAGCTTTCAAAGGGGGCCCTCGAGAACCCCTCAAAAGAAATGGGGGTCCACTCAAGCAACGCTTCATTTGAAAGGCATAGAAAAGAGAGGGGGTCCTTAAGAAGGACACACATCTCCAAAACAAGTTATCATTGCCCCCAACATACAAGGGAAGAGAACCATGCAAGATACTGGGAACGTACAAGATAGAGGTAGACCTCAATATCACTTGTTATTTAAAGAAGAGACAGGAGCATCAACAAATAAATGAGTGATGGCACCTGAATCAAGAAGTAGTTGTATTTTATCCTTCAAGGCCTTACATTCACTAGTGGAATGGCCAGGCACTCGATGGTATGCACAGAAAGAATGTTTTTCTTTATCATGCTTATGAAATTTCTTACATGTAGGAGAAGGAAGAGTAATCAAGTGGGCTTTTAGAAGCCTCAACAAAATACGCTCTTGCTCAGATAAAGAATTGAGCAGGAAGCAACACTTTCTCTTGTGGAGAAAAAGTTTGACTACTCACAAGAAGAAGGCACAAAGTCAACAGATAATGGTGGATGAATCAATCCGAGAGAACGGGGTTGATCAAAAATCATGTTGCCATTCAACCATGATTTTCGTTTAGATTGTTCATTCAAGCAACCAAGCCCCAAATTACGCTTACGAGGTGCACATTCTATAGGGACCTAAATGCCTTGTTCATTACGCCCACAACCTTTACGCACATAGCCATATTTAGAGACAAGCTTAAAGCCAAGGCCATAATGTGCTTGCAAATCTTGAGAAGGAGGAGGATCTTCATAGAGAGCGTTATTCCAACAATGGGGATCACACTCTTCTATAGGATTGCCATCATCCTTATTGACAGGACTGCCAGCATTAGCCTCTTTAACAGAAGTGTGATCATCTTCTTCGGAAGGAGGATCAACATTAAGAACATTACAATTATTGCTCACATTATCCCGCAATACAGAAGAATAATCATCTTTGATAGCGGGTGTGGATGATGTTATCGGAAGGTTTAAGTGGATCGGGTGGGTCGACTTTATATTCTCCATCGAAGGATTCTGTAAAGTCTCAAAAACCCCAATCATCACCAAGAAATGCATTCTTTTGAGAAGAGGTAGAAGGAGCCAACTTAATATTTCTTGCTTCAAAAGGAAATTCTTCAGGGACATCTGCCTCAAGAGTATCCTTTGTAGCAAGTACTATTGGAGTAGATGCCAACACATTGTAAGATACTAAAGTGATAAGAGTAGGCACAACCGAAGCCTGACCTACAGCTGCCATCTAGCATAAACGCATAGCCTCAAGGTCAGCCTTGAATGTGACTACTCGATTGTTACAAATGAACTTAATAGATTTATGTAAGGTAGACAAGACTGCACCCATAGCACGAATCCACAGTCTACCGAGGAGAAGATTATATGGTAGCTTTTCTAACATAACATATATGAGGGTGGGTACGATAACGGGTCCCAAACTCAAAGGCAAGACTATCGTGCCTAGGGCTTGTCGACCGACATTATTGAACCCACGAATGACAACAGAAGAAGCATTAAGAGAAGATGAATCGATATTAATCTTAGGCAATAGATCAATGCTACATACATTGAGTGTCAAACTGGCATCAACGAGAGTACGTCTAATGCCAATATTATTAATGTTAACTATAATCATCAGAGGATCTGCTTGCTTCTGCACTTCCGAAGGTGGGAGTTCTTGTGGATAGAATGTAATATTTGGAAAATCCACACGAATATGAGCTATCAACGCATTAACATCCGCCGGCCTAGTAGAAAAAGGCAAGAGGATCTTTTGCAAGGCTTCCTGAAGCATACCTTGGTAAACGGGAGCAGACTAAAGCAAGTCCCACAGTGAGATCTTAGCCGGAGTAACTCGAAGTTGCTTGACAAGATCATAATCACTGGGTGCTTTAGTTGTAGGTTTACTTGCTTGAAGAAGGCTTGGTTGTTTATTCATTATATTCTTATAAGTATGGGCTACCGCTCTATAAGAGGGAGCCATTGAAAGATCAAGAGAATCGCTATCAAATGAGACATCGTCAATAAAACAAATCCTTTTAGCAGAATGACTAGCTGGAGTCAGATAAATGGCCGGTCTCTTAGGCCTTTGAGGGGCAGTAGAGACATAGATTACATTTACAGATTCATCACAACTAGTGGAATAATTATTTGAAGAAATATGCTCAACATCTATCCTTGGAGGATCCGATGTGAGTGGAGCTTCATCATTTACTAATACATCATCTCTAAAAGAGAGTGCGTTGGAACAAGGATGGGACTCATCATTCACAAATGCAACATCTCTAGAAGAGAGTGAATTGGGATAAAGAAGAGATTCACTATTCACTAATGCATCATCTCTAGAAGAGAGTGCATTGGAATGAAGAGAAGGTAGAGTAATGTTAAGAAAAGTATCAATGATTTCATCCTCTTGAGCCAAAATATCCTTAGAAGGAATTTTAGGAGAGGGATCAACAAAGAATAATAAGAAAAGAGACAAGAACTCACTTTTACATGCTTGTAAGAGAACTCCTTGAAGCTTCTTAACAAAGCTGGAAAGAGATAGAAGGAAGAAAGAAAATACATTTTTGTTCGCGTTTCGATTAGCACCTCTCAAGTGCTTATTGGAAACAAACAGCTATTGCAAGTGTTTTAGTAACTGCTCCTTCGGATTATAGAGAGGAAGATCCCTTTTTGTTGATGTTATGCGTAAAAAAGTACAGTAGACTAAGGTTCCTATCTTTTTTACTCAGCGGCAAGACACAAGGGTGCACAAACACAATGTGCCATAGCTAAGCTTTTCTCTAGTTTCTGTAGATATTAACTACGACTAAACTAGCTTTTAATCTATCCTATCTCCCCAAGATAAACAGAGAATGAGGGCATAGAAGCGGGAATGGATGGTTGGATTACTTGGTCCGACCCTCTCGCCAAAATGAGTTTGAGGCTCTGAACTCTCAAATCTATGCTGGAATAAGGCTTTATGCAAGCAAACACTCTTTACAATAAGATGGATCTCAGACTTGCCAAGGAGGAGGAACCCCTATCTGAGGTATAGGCTGGGAAACAGCTTACTAGAAACAAGATACGATGCCTTGGCTAACAAGATTCCCGAGAAGGTGACGACACTTGTCCAAAGTGTAGGCTGAAAGACAATTCATTGAACAACATCAAACGATAACTGTCAATGACAAAATATCCAAGGAGGAACCTCTGTCCAAGGAGGAGATTGAAACAACAAGTTACAAACACAAAACATTGAAAGAACTGAAATATTTGGATCAAAATGCATGCACTTTCTGATTTTCTTCTTTTCTCAACGAGTTACAAAGAATTAGGACATGCAAAGGCATGAAATCATGCACCATTGCTCATCAAACCAATTAAATCTCATCCAAGAGTGAACAAATAAGCACTTTCAAACTTGTTGGCAACAATGGCGCAGCAATTTTGCGTAGTAAATAAAGGTTAACAAATAATGAGCCCAAGGCTCTTATTTATAGAACTCAAAGGAGTAGGCAACCCTAAAATCTCCTTGAGTTAACAATCAGTTCTTACCAATCAGCAAGATTTATTCCCATGTCTAAAAGTAGGTGAGCAAACAGTTAACTGGAAAACTACTTCAGTTAACTGAAACTAAACAAAGAGTCAACTGGAAAACTACTTCAGTTGACTGAAACTAAACTAAAGGTGAACTTTACTACAAAATGTTCCTCCAAAATAGACATCCACATTTAGTGGAGATCTAAGATCCACAAATTATGGAAGTCAAATTAGACATCCTCAATTAGTGGGATCTGACATGCATGATCTGTGGGACCCAGAGTTAAGTTGGAAAGGAGCATCAAGTTAACTCCAATCACAATTAATGCTACTTTGGAGGGTAGGACGTCCTTTTTGGGGGTGCTTTACACTTCATCTCCACTAGTCAACAGTGCCTCTATCCAGTCATTGACCTCTTCAACCTCTGGGCAATTAATGCTTTGCAAGATGATGGCATGGCGTTTTAGCATTTCTTCACCTGTCACAAGCTGCTGCTGATAGTCTATGTATTTGGTAGCTGCATCATCTAGCTTGGTAGACATGGCTACAACTTTGCTCAACTTGCAACCATCGGCGTCATCAAGAAATGTGCTAGGAATGAAATCCTAGAATTGTTTATGTACTATGCCTAGCTCAATGTAGGCACCTCCCTCATGCGAATAAAGGCAAGGGATGGATATTACCAACATTCTTGCGAAGTTGATAATACCTGCCACAATATGTCGGTACTCAATCAGTTCCACAAAATAGGCATCATAGGCTTTCACCTTGTATGCCAGTTGTTCTTTCCAAGCAAAGAGATGTTGCTTGTTCTCTATAGCGGTAACTGATTGGTGCGCCACTTGTACATCTGCGATTGTGACTTCATCCCCTAGCCTCTTTTCTGTTGTCTCTAGCTTTGACTGTTGGATCTTTGTGCTCTATCCCTCAACTGGTATAGTTTTGTCATTACGCACAGCCCTCTAACAACAAATTCCTCCACTTGATTTCTCAAGTGTTTTCCATATGAAATCAATTGATGATGGTTTTGCTCCGTGGGGAGGTCTAGCAATTCTTGTGGCAAAGCTAAGACGTTTGGGGTACCGTGCATTAGGGTAGATATGTACATCCTCAATTGCTGATTTTCAGCCTTTAAGTCTGCTTTGTCTCTTCCATCCTTAGCCATTCTCTCTTGAACACTCACCGAGGCAATTCCGAGAAGGTCTACCTCCACCTGACGGGTGGTCTTTCCAAGGTTGACCTTCAATAATGTGAAGTCCTCAACCTCTACCTCATGTATGTTTTTGTCCTCAGGTGGGGCAGCCGTCTCTATGATAAACGCATTATCTACATTCCTTCCTGCATGTACTTGCTTTCTTCAATTTTTTTGCTAGCATGTCTTGAGGGACATGGTCAAACTCTATGAAGTCAAGCTAGGACAGCCTTTCCCTCTTCCTTCCTAGGAGACCTTTAAGCCAGATTGAATCTTGACTAGCCTTGCTGGAAGGAGGAATGTTAGGCCCCTGAATGCCTGATGAATGAGACTGTGTTGTAGTGATGTCTCGCAGTAGAAAGTCCAAGCTGATGGGTGTTAAAAACTGAAGATCAGATTTAATGCACAGAAGATTAAAACAAAAATCAGACAAAATGACACAGCATGTACCCTGGGAAAACCCTCCACTTGAGGGAGAAAAACCCAGCAACAAAGATCTCTCTTATATATGATTCAACAGAGGCAATTTACAGATTACAATAATGGTCTGACACAGGACCGATATCTGATAATAACAAATTAATAACATCTAGATAGCACCTGGCAGAAGTTCGCTTGGCAATAATAGGTCTTCGCATTAAGCACTGGTAAATTCATTCATCACTGAACTGACTAATATCGCCGATCTCTTTACATTTGCAGTGAATGCACTTATCATTGACTGTGACGCACCTTTTTCATATCATATTCGCCCTTGATAATGACAAATTTCTCTTGATGACAATGATCGCTTCTCAAAACAATATTCGCACTTGACAGTGATTTATTCTCAGATGTATTCGCACTTTTCTGTTACCTGTTCTTAGAAGTATTCGCCCTTTTATAATGACGGACTTCTCTAGATTGCAGTTCTCTGCTATATTCGCCTTGACTGTGATCTGATCTCAGAAGTATTTGCACTTGTCTATATCGGACTGGGAGAGAGCTATCGAAGAATATGTCTATATATATGATGAACAGGCTTGAATTCGAATATATATCAATTCATTACATGTCGGCCTCAATACATTTCAAAATCCTTTTACAAATGTCGGCCTTTAATAAACATTTCTTAATGAAAGATAAATAACAAAAGAACTTTTTATGTCGGCCCAAAAAATAAATACAATTTGAATAGCCTATGGCTATCATTCAAATTTATTTATCACTGCGAAGCTGAGCTGGAAGGAGCTACCGAAGCTGTCACAACATTAACAATGGGGACTTGTGACTGTTGTGATGGTGGTGAAGGAGGTGGCTATGTCTCTATCACAGGCATTGTATCCGCTGCAACTGCTTCCATCATGGGCTTTGTATCTACGGTGATTATCTCAATCAATGGCTCGGCTGCAGCGGTTTCTACTATCTCAGGAATGTTTGTGGCTATCTCCACATACAACACCTATGCTCTTTCCCTTTGTGTGTCCTAACATCCGCATCCCTTTGGGAGGATTGCTCCACTGCTTTTGTCTGGGCTTCTTCCTTGAAGTGGAAGGTAGTGAAGATTGAACCGGTGGTGGCTCTGTTCGTGGAAGTACTACCTTCCTTGTCTTCTTTCTATCTAGGTAGAGTTGACTGTTTTTGACAACTCTACTCGTTCTTTCCTCTATAGATGTGTTTCCCTGCGCATACCAATCCACTCTTCCGAGTGGTTGTGAGTCTACTTGATTCATGAAGAATGACTTCCCCTTCATCATCAGATAGGCCCTCAATGTCTTCTGGCATAAAGTTAGCAATTTGTGGGAGCCTAAACCGGCTATAGTTCCTTCTTTGTACATCAAACTCATCATCACAATTGACCCAGTAATCTACCATTGAAGATTTGTGTGATGAGCATTGCTCAAGGTGCACTGCATAAAGGCTTCTTGGATCATACGACCTTCTCTCAACGAGATATTTGAGATTGAGCCTCACCGTTTATTGGCACATCAATTTGGCATCAGTCGTTGCTTTACATCTATAGAGTCCCATCTAGATAGGAAAGCTCGCAACTGGCTTCTTCTTAAGGCATAGGTGAGAGTGAACTTCGGCCAACTGTCGTAGGAACTCCATGAAAACTACCCTATCTGAAGGGTAGCATGGTATCATGGCGGGGTGACCATTGTATCCATACACGCGTATATAGGTGAAGATGGGGAATTGGATAAACCAATCCGCCCAGTCCACCATTGCCTCCTTGGCTGCTGGTGATATACGCATGTGCATCTCATGGTCGAGGTCTCATACGACATGCATAATGAAAAGATCACTTATCTGCTTGAAATGTCATTATGCTTGTGTAAACTCAAGACGCAGAAAGTATTCA
>VDFB02375816.1:0-27494 GCA_007258455.2 Sequoia sempervirens | reverse complement strand
ATTACACACACACATGTTTACATAATAACACAAAGTGTAATAATGTGTTAATGAGTGAATGACACAATATGCTACACTCCAATCCATAGGGGATGAGCATTACACACATGACACATAGACACTATGTATAGTATTCATGAAGATGCATCACATTGATGGGTTCTTTTAGAAGCATTCCATCCATAGATGACAATCCATATGTTCCAAAACCATATAGAGAGATGATAATGTAAGGGCCTAACCAATTAGGACTAAAATTTCCCTTTTGATCAGGTGATGTATTTACATTTCTCTAATTCTCATAGAAAACCAAATCACCTACCTTGAAATTCCTAGGAAGAACCCCCTGATTGTAATGTCTAGAAAGGGATTGGTGATAAGATTTGAGATGGTTGAGGGCTAGCAATTGGCACTCATCGAGCAACTCAAGTGGATGCAAATGATTAGAACAATAAGTCTTGTCATTAATTAACACTTTAAGGGAAACTTGCAAAGATGAAATTTCTAACTCTAAAGGCATGATAGCCTTGGCCCCATACACAAGGTTGTAAGGTGTTGCTTTGGCCGCTATATGAACACTCATGCAATAATCCCATAAGGTGTAAATTAATTGAGTATGTCGATCCTTACCATGTTAGTTTACTATTTTCTGAAGAATGAGCTTAATAATTTTATTAGACGCTTTGACTTGGCCATTAGGTTGAGGATAGTAAGGTTTTGAAAATCTATGTTGAATATGAAACTTCTCCAAAAATTACTTCACCTCTTTGTTCTTAAATGGTGTATCATTGTCGGAAACAAGGGTAGAAGGCAACCCAAAGTAAGCAATGATATTATTTAGAAGAAAGCTACAAATGGCTTCAATATTCATGGATTGAAGTGGGATAGCTTCAACCCATTTCATAAAGTAATCTGTAGTGGTGATGATAAAGAAAAGTCCTTTAGAAGAAGGAGGTGATATTTTTCCAATAATATCCAATCCTCACTTTGTGAATGGCCAAGGAGAGGTCTAGTTTTGAATCTCTTGAGTAGGAGTGTGAATGAGATGACTATGTTGTTGACATTGCAGATACTTCTTAACAAATGAAAAGGAATCTTGTTCCATTGTTTGCCAAAAGTATCCCATGTGAATCAATTTTTGCACCAAGGATTTACCACCAAAATTTCCACCCCAGAGCCCAAATGGGCCTCCTTAAGGGTGAGGGGTATTTCCTCTTTAGTGAGACACCAAAGAAGAAGAACATTATAAGACTTTTAATAAAAAAATCAGATAATATGGCATAGCGGACTAAAAAATTTCGTATCTGAGTGTGATCATTCTTCATTGCATCATCGGGAAAATTCCCAATCTTTAGATAGTTGTAGATATAAGAATACCATTCCTTTGATTTTATGTGAGCACACATGAGAGTATCAAATTCAGGTTGATCAAAAATGGCAGGAGAGCAAAGAACATGAACCACAAAGTGATATTCTTCTACATCCTTTTCCAAGGGCACCAAGGAGGCCACACTTGCCATGACATCTGTGTGTCAGTTTTCTCTCCTAGGGACACTATCTATTGTAAAAAAGGAAAGGAGATCAAGTAAGGATAAAGCCAAGTTTCAAAACTGAGACAACTTACTCTACTTGGCTTGATATGTTCTCGTAATTTGATTTACGGTAAGTTCAGAGTCTCCATGTATGTGAAGGTGTTTTATATTCAAAGAAATCATGACACACAAGCCAACAATGAGGGTTTTGTACTCAATGATGTTGTTGGTACACTTAAATTCTAATCAAAAGGATAGAGGAACTGGCTTACCCTCGAGTGAGATTAAGACCACACCTACCCTAGAGCTAGTTTGTTCTATATCCATTAAAGTACATTTCCCAAACAGGCTCATGATCAGTTACAAAAAGGTATTCATTTGGAAATAGATCTAGACTAGGGAAGGAGTGAGATGAGGGAGCATCTACCAATTGATCAACAACTTAACCCTTTATTTATTTTTAGTTACAAACTTTATGTTGAACTTAGAAAGAAACATTACCCATTTCGCCAACCTTCTAGCAAGATAAATTCTAGTGAAGAGGTGCTTCAAAATATCACTTTTTATAATGACATGAGTTTTAAGAATGAAGGAGATAATGTCTTAACTTATGCATTGAAAAGATGAGAGCATGAAATTTTCTCACCATGGAAGAGAAAAGAGTTTCATAATAAAAAAGAACATGACTAATATAGTAGACCGCTCTTTCTTTACCTTCATCATCATACTAGGCCAACAAGGCTACTAAGGAATAAGGTGATGCAGTGAGATAAAGTAGGAAGGGCCTATCCCACATAGTCGACATTAAGATAGGAGGATTGGCCAAATAAATTTTGATTGATTCAAAATCCCCTTCACACTCATCATCCCATAGGAAGCAAACATCTTTCTTCAACAAACTTGTGAAGGGAAGGGTACGATGAGCCAATTGAGATATAAAGCTACAAATTACTTGAATCTTCCCCTACAAGCTACATAGCTGATATATGTTTCTAGGTGGAGGCATGTTAACAATTGCATCAATCCTATTCATGTCAACCTCGATTTCATAATGAGAGACTATAAATCCTAAAAGTTTTCCTTCGTCTATGCCAAAGATACACTCAAGAGGATTTGGCCTCATCTTATAGAGTCAAAGCCTTTCAAAAATAAGACGGAGATTCTCTATGTGATCTAGATGAGTTATAGACTTTTCCAAGATATCATCAACATACTCTTCTAGGATTTTATGAATGAAATCATGAAAGACTAGGTTCATTTCCCATTGGTCAGTCACACCTACATTCCTTAACCCAAATGACATGACCACGTAGCAGAAGGTACCCCAAGGGGTAGTGAAGGAAATCTTATATTGATCTTCTAGGTAAATACAAATCTAATTATAACCTGAGAAGCCATCCATGAAAGACAATAAGGTATGGTCTATAATCGAATCTACAATCATTTCAATATTAGGCAATAAAAAATCATCCTTTGGAAGCCTTGTTAAGATCATAAAATTCAATACAAATATGAATATGGCCATCAGGTTTACTAACAACAACAATATTTGATATCCAAGGTGAATATTTGATTAGATGGATAAAGACTGCTTTCAAAAGCTTCTTTATCTCAATCTTAAACAATAATGTGACCTTGGGATTCATATTTCAAATTTTTTGCTTAACATGCTTGGCATCAAGACCAAGGACGATATTATGAACCACTACGGACTCATCAATATCGAGCATGTCCTCATATGACCAAGGGAATATATTAGGATAATAATGTAACATATTAGAGTGTTGCTTGGCTTCTTCTAAAGAAAGGAACTTTCCAATTTTAATCACCTTTTCAAAAGATTTGGAATCCATAGAAACTTCAGTAGTATCCCCCTTTAGGAGGGAATTACATCTCCAGGATGAGGTATAGGAATATCACCATCCACATTAGATAAAGGGTCCTCCTCATTCACACTCAAAATAGATTCTCCAAAGTATGATTGTTTATGCAAGCAATATGGGAATCACCATTTATGATGAAAATAAGGAAAATAAGAATAGACACCCAAGAATTCTTCCAATGCTTCCTCTGAGGAGAAAACATCTAGGGGAACTTTGTTGGGTTCCATTTTATCCTCAACCAGTTTGGGGTGAACTAGATTAAGAGGCTCAACTGAGATCATGTTAACACTCCACCATGGTTTTTGTATGGATTGTTCAAGAGAGCATCCCAACCCCAAGTTATGTTTGTGAGGCCTAACTTGGATAGGGACCTGAATTCCTTGCTCAATGTTCCCAAGACCTTTACACCCATAACAATAATTAGAAATGATCTTGTATCCAGGGTCGTAATGTGTTTGTAAGGCCCAAGAAGAAGAAAATCCACATATGGGGCATCATTCCACCAATGGATGTCAAACATTTCCACAAGGTCACAACAATTCTTCTCAATAAGGTTACAAAAATTATCCTCCTCAATAGAAGCATAATTATCATTCTCAGTAAGAGGACAACTATGTTCCTTAATAGGATTGCAATTATCCCTTTCAACGGGACCATGATCAACTTTCTTAGAAAAGGTGTATGAAGGTGTCAAAAGGTCTAAGAGGATAGGATCAACCTTGTATTATCCAATGAAGAAGTCAGAGAATTCCAAAGATCTCCAATCATCACCAAAACATGCATTTGATTTGGAAGAAGAGGTAGAAGGGGAAGACTTAAGATCCTTCACTTCAAGTTGCTCCTCTTTAGGAACATTCACCTCACAGGTAGCTTCTAAAGCTGGAACCACTGAAGTGCATGCCAATGCATCAAAGGATAAAGACATAATGCAATTATTAAGAGTGGAAAGAACTGAGGCTCGACCTGTAGCTACTAACTTACGAAGATGAATAGCCTCAAGGTCGGCCTTGATTATTAGCAACAAACTTTATGTAATTATGCAAAGTAAAAGTCATAGCTCCCATAGCGTGAATCTGAGGTCTTCTTAAAATAATATTGTAAGGTAAAGGGCTAGGCATCACATAAACTAAGGTGGGTAAGGTAACATGTCCTAGCTGCAAAGGAAAGATTATCATGCCCAGGGCTTGATGACTAGCATTGTTGAATCCATTAATATACAAAGAAGAAGCAACTAGAGAAGAATAATCAATCTTAATCTTAGGTAATAGATCTAAGCTACATACATTGAGAGCCGAACTGATGTCAATGAGAGCATGTCTAATATTGATATTACTAACATTAATTATAATCATTAATGGATCCACTTGCTTTTGTACATTCGAGGGTGAAAGTTCTTACAGATAAAACATAATATTTGGTGAATCTGCATGCATACAAGCCATCAACACATTAACATCCACTGTCCTAGCCGAAGTGAGCAAGAGGAACTTTTGTAAGGCTTCTTGAAGCATACCGTGATATACTGGAGCAGTCTGAAGAAAATACCATAATGAGATCTTAGTCTGAGTAACGTGGAGATGCTCGACAAGATCATAATCATCAGGTGCTTTAGTCACAGGTTTAGGTGTTGAAGGAAGACTTGGTTGAGAAGGTGGTAAAGAAGTAGGAACCGAAGTATGATGAGAAGTAGGATTAGAAGATGGTTGATTCAAATTCTTTTGATTTCCTCTAGTATTATATGTGTGCCCTATGACATTATAAGAAGAAGAGTTTTTAGCTCTTAAGAGACTTGCATACAAACCCGTTGAGTCATTATAGTATGGGACCCCATGGATAGAATGAATCCTTTTAGGAGAAGGGCTAGCTGGAGTCAAATAAATAGTGATCTCTTAGGCTTCAAAGGAGCCATGGAGACTACCATGACATTCACTAACTTCTCAACTTGTGAAGAGGGAGTAGACAATTGTGAAGAAGTTTTTTCAAGAAATCTACAGATAGGATATGATGCCTCTAAGAAATCATCAAGGGCATCATCTAACATGTCGAAATCCCCCTTAGAAAAAGTGTTATCATAGATATTAAAATATTGCAAAAAAAGATCCGATATCATTCACATGAAGTTCACCAAAAATGTAGAGTAGGGAGATCCTCTACTCACAAGTCCCTTGATTTCCAACAGAGTCCCAAGGAATGGACTACCCTAAACTACCTCAGTTTAGTTAAATGAAGAAATTGCAAAGAAAAGATGGAAGATAAAATATCAAAAAAGGAAACACATAAAAATATTCAGAAATAGAGAGAGAGATCATTGAGGTTCCTATGATAGAAGGAAAAGCTCTCAGCCAAGGGATGAAAATGCAGGGGGAGGGAACCAACTTGGCGCGATAATGTCCCAAAGGCGCACTAGCATCCTGTAAGGACAGAGCACTAAACCTTTAGATAGGAATGCAAGAGATCTACTAACTATTCTCATGTATGAGGTCTGCTTTATCTACTGAATTAATGAAAAGTAGGAAAATGTTGATAAATGACAAGGAAGGTAGAGGACCAACTTACAAAGAGTCCTATGCCTCGAAACCTTCCTTCAAACCCTACACGAGCAACCTGAACACAAGGAAAATGAAGAAAAATGTTGGGGAATTTTTGGGGCTTTTCACTGTCAAACCCCTGTTTTGGTGTTCCCACCTCCATGGACTACCAGAAAGATAGAGATAAATAGATACATAACAAATTAGATAAAAATTGATAAAAGAAAACCCTACTCAAGGAGCGGAACTCATATCACAAAGCAAATACATAATATTCACAAATAGACAAGAAGTGAGAGAGCATTACCAATAGTATTTGGCCCCCTCTTGGCTTGATACACACATAGTTGAGTGCTTGCAAGAGAGATTTGGTTGTTGGAGGGACCTCATTCCAGTAGAGCTTCACTATAGAAACAAGATTGAGGGAACAAAAAGGAAAGTAGGGAGAGCTTGAATGAGAGAGAGAGAGATCGAATATAAGAATGAATGAGAGAATCACATGAAAGAGTGAGTTTTGTGTAGCTACATGGACGAGAATATTTTTTGTACTCTCAAAATCTAACCACAAAGACACACGTCACAAGTTGAAAAGATTCCAATATTCCCTGTTTGAACTCAAAAAAATGCAAGGATGTTAGCATGCCACATGGATGTCTATATGCTGTGAAGGCATCCAACTCATTATTTTGTGAGAAACAAGGTGGAAGACTGTTGTCGCTTCATCATTGGCCATTATGAAGTTGAAATCACAAAATTCTGACTCATAAGGTGCTTGTCATATATGTGACTAGGTGCAATAAATGCAAGGGTCAAATGCGCAAATGTGCAATTGCCATGGGGCTGCAATTTTTATGTCATTACACATACTTAGCCACCCCATCCTCATCACCCTGCTACCCTCACAAGTTTGTGCAGTGTGTTGATGTTGGTACATTCACCATTGTGTCATCGCTCCTCTAATTGCCTCTTCACCAAATTATTATTTGTTTAGGTTAAATGAATATAATTTTTTTCCCTCCTAATCACTCTATATAGTGACCTAATTGTTGCTTCTTCTCCCATTTCTTCATTCTAACTCTATTTTCTTGAATTCTTTCACCGTTGATCCCTGTTTTCCTTCTGAATCCATTTTTGTGGCCATTTTTATCTTTTGAGAGATCACCTAGGCCCCTTTTCTTCCCATCAACCCTCTTTAAGGGGAAAGAGAAACTTGGGATCATTTTAAAATAATATATGAGGCCAAAAATTAGAATCAAATTCTCCACTTGAAACTGAATAGTTACACTACCTAAAAATACAAAATGATAAGAAAGTAGAGGCATTTTTTAGAATATTTGTAGAGATTGAGAAATAATTTAAAGTGTTAGGAGAAGAAGTAACAAATGTCCATCTTGTACCCATAGTCCTAAGAGCACTACCCCCTTTGTTTCACACTTTTGTCACTTCTTGAAATGTGGCCAGTAAAATACCCTATTTTGAAGAGTTGGTAAATTTTCTTCAACAACAAGAAGCATTGGGTGATCCCACAATAGTGTGCTCCACCTTTTGGCCAAAGTACAACATTGAAATCATCATATTTCATCAAATTTTCACTTTCTAACATCTATAGCAACTAAACCGTTAAGAATTTGAAGATGAAATGAACTAGTGATTTTTTATTTTGTTTATATATATATATATATATAAAAGAAATAATTTGTGGGTATTTTTATACATAAATTTTAATAAATTATTTTTTATAGTTAACAATATTTTAAAAAAGTGATGCTTATTCGATATAGCATAAATTTATTTGTAGGAAGGATAAAATTATAAATTTTTAAACATAGATTCGTAACAAAGATATCTAGGGCATGAATTTTTTTCCTAATTTTCTATTTTATAATTTAATTTTTTATAACTTTTTGAAGTGAGATTAGTTATAATTTGGACATAAGTTCATTTGGTATCACATAAAAAATTTCTATTTGTCCAAATTAATTTTTTTTGTTGAAATAAGATGATTAATACCTAGAGGATGTTATTTTTCAAAAAAAAAAAATCTATTTTACTATTTTTTCATGTGTGTGGAACAAAGACCTTCACAATTGTTGAACTAGAAAATAGAAAAGAAACATGATAATTGTGTGCAAGGAAATGTACTTCAAACAGTGAACAAAGTCACAATGAAATCAAACAAAAGGAATCAAAACTTAAGAATACTCATATTGGGTGAAAAGAGGTCAAACCAACATGAATTGATAAAAATGAAGTATGTCTCGAACCTCTCATTTTGTAGATGTGCCCAAGATCATCGAATTCAATGTATGCTAAAAAATTTTGATAGCATAACGATGCTCAATTGCTTAAGGTTGCAGTGTTGGGTTTTAATATTTGGGTGCAAATAGATGAAGAGTGAGGAGTGATTGAGGAGGATCAATAGTGGAGATGAGAGATGATCTCTCAAGGCACATGATTCATGCCAAGTGGCAAAATGGGGGGGGGCGCTTGAGAGGGAGATGGTACCAAAGATTAGCATGTGTAGGTCTAGTTGTGATTCCAAAGACTATATCCTAGGTGTCCTTGAACTCAAGTTGGATTTGCACTTTTATCTTCCAAGCAACATAGTTATCACCTTTCAAAAGTTAAGATTTAGGAAGCTTGATTTTAGGTGCATTGTTATTGTTTTCTAAATTTTTTAACAATCTTTATCTCTCCAAACATGTCCTATAATTCCCCAACCTTTGGTTTTCAAAACTAGTAATGGATTTCTTTCCAAAAAATAATGTAAAATTTTTCTCCTGAAATAAAATATTTGAAGTGCAATGAAAAGAATAATCATTCAATTTGATTAGATTTGTACTTTTAAATATTTTAAAATTCCAACTACTAGAAAAAAAAAAGACTTCAAAAATTATTTTAGTATTTCAAAAGAAAATTATATTCTAATGTTATATGCTCCCTCAAAAAAAAAAAGTTTGACAAAAATAATGCACTTTTACATGCCTTCTCCATTGTGCCATCATAAACACATCTACATTTTGGTTTCAATTTGTGTTCCTTTTTTAATCTATAAGACTTGTGATTTAATGGCTAGGAATTGATCTAGTAGCTCAAACTTACATCAATCTCATGTTGGTTAATATACATACCGTATGTAACACTAAAATATTTTTTTAGAGAATCATGTCATTCTTTCCAAGGTAGAGATCAAAAGACTTTGTCATCGCCTAATGCCTTCATTCTACTTCATGAAGTTATATGATGCAGCCTTCAAATGGCTTGCAACCACCCAATAAAGGATTTTGCAACACTAGATGTTTACAACATTTATCTTCCAACATCAACTTAGGATGGATGCAACAAGATTACTATTTTTGCAAAAGAAAGATAAGTATATACAATAAGAGCAGTTCTAGACCAATCAACTAACCAACCAACTACCAATGGATTCACTAACAATCGACTAGACATGTATGATATAATAAAAATAAACCAACATCTATTAAAATTTTCAAAATTTGATTTTCGAAAATAGTTGGATAGCACATTTACATTATTTTTAAGGAGACTCAAGTGGGAGAGGGGTTTACTTCATTGTAATGTTTTACTTTTAACAAAGTTATCAATTTATTATAATTTAAATCAAGTGATGTGTATATATAAACATGAAAAATGTATATTTTGTATTTTTTTAAACTTTTGTGAACATAGGTTCATTTGTTTAGAGGAGAAATCTTTTAATTCAAAATTATTTTACAATATTTTAGTTTTACTTCAATAATTATTTTTATCCTTTTAGAAGTTGTTTTCTTAATTAAATATATTTTTATATTTTATATTCTATAAATATACAATAAATATTAATTGATAATTATATTTTCAAAAATCTATAATAATTAAAAAATAATAATTTTATGGAATCAATAAATTATTTATAATTTTACCATATTTAGATTCTTATAATTTTAGATTTAATAAATGCTCTACCTAACACTTTGTTTTATCTGTTAAAAAGACGTGAAGTGAAAATAATTTAAAATTCCCTTTTTATTCTGTCGAACGTGGTAGGCTTCGCGAAGAGATTGGATTCACAGGGTCTTCAATGGAGAAAACCTGCGCGCTTGCTTAGTGTTTGTGCATTTACCTTCTCGTGAAGCAGCCGGGCTGCGTGACTGCGAACAGTTTGTTTCATTTGTTCTCTCCCAGGGATGAGAATTTCTGCTATGCAATAGAAGGCAGCACCCCATGTTGCACAGCACAATTTGTTCAGAATCTTCGGGTAAGTCATTTGCCATGGATTCAGTGATTTTTTTCTGTACGCGGCCGGATCATTTTTTGTCGTGTTTTATTTCATTTGAAAACTATTATTTTCTATATCTGTTAAACAAACGGCAATGGTTCTGTGATTTTATCTAGGGTTGTTTTCATATATAATATTGTTGTAATGCCTAGTCTCAGATCTCTATTTGTTTCTAGAGATATTTTCAACTGTAAAATGCATTTTTACATTTTTTTTTGGCGGTTTTGAATTTTTGTTTGGTTTGTTTTTCTTGTTCTTAAGATTATTTTGTGATAATTGTTTTGACAGAATTATTAAAATATAATTTTAAAAAAAATTAATATGTTTTATCATATAACTTGTTATATATAATTTATTTAAAATATTATTTATATTTTAAATTCTAAATTTTAAGAAAAAAATTCTTCTAATTTTCAATACTAATATTGAATTGTTTCCCTTTTTAAATAGATATACATATTGTTTTGTAAAGAATTGTTTATATTCATTTCTAATTTGAATTTGAAAAACCTGCAGGATGAAGAGATTGTTACAAGGACTTCGTTAAATGGTATGATATATTAGAAAAGTATTTACAATTTAAAATAATTTTATAAATATCATATTATCATGAATTTATGGTTAAAATCTAATCCATCTAGTTTGTGTAGTAAAATTGTTTAAGTTAGAAATCACTTCATCTACTTTATTTCAAAAATTAATTAATTCAATTCAATTCACCTTTAAATATTCTTTATTACTTAATAAATTAAGTTCATCATCTTAATCATTAGGAAGTTAAAATCAAATATTTTTATGAGATACAATATCGCTTATTCACAATTTATATCTAGAAGTGTATATTTGCCAAGACAGAGGTGGTAAAGATTCTCTGCGAGGGTTCTGTGCTTTGTTTGCATAACTTGGCTTCCCTTTGTGGTTTTTCTTTTGTCATATTGCATTTATTGTGAGATTTTTAAGCCTTTCTTTATATGGCCTCAGCCAGTTTCATCCCACCAATCCTTGTTAGTGTTTATGGTTCGGTAGCTCTAAACCATGGCTCCTCCAAATAAGTCTTAGGAAATTTGTGCCAAAAGTATTACATGAGGTATGTCTAGTGAAACTCTAGAGAATGTGGTTTTATCCATCCTTGAATTTGATAGTGCATGTCAATGGTTAGAGCAGCATACTCTTATTGATTATTTTGTGGGGAGAACTCCACTTGAAAGCATGCTAACAGAATGGGTTGTCAAATCTTGGGCCCCACATGAGGTCCGCATAGATGCAGCAAAACCTCACTAAGGGATATTTTCTTTGTCATTTTCCTAAGGTCAATCATGCCTAGGCTATTCTTCAACATGGTCCATGGTATGTTCAAACACCCAAAATTATATTTAGAAGTGTATTAAAAATTATCTTAATTAATAAATAAGAATTTATTTATAACTCAAAATTCCACCTCACACATATAAATCGATAAACTTTTTTACAAATAAAGTTAATAATTTTTTTAACAAAATACTATAAAATATTCTCTAACTTATTTTGTAAAATATTGTAACAAAAGGAACAAATTTATTTTGCTATAATTTTTTTGTATAAAATATTATGTATGTTGACATTCTAAAAGCTAGTAATCTTATAATAAATTTATTTGAAAATTTTATTGTCCAATCCCACATAGTAGTATTCTTAAGTCATAGATCAACATATGCTAATGACCCTTGGTGACTTTGACAAAAGAAATATCACTTGGTTTTGATGTCTTTGTAATTGAATTGCATATAGTATTTCCATACCAAATCCCTTCATATAGAGACTACTACACCCTTAATATTAGAGTATACACAGGGTTATGTGTAGTCAACTTGTGGCTACCTTAAGTCTTAATTAAGTCATAATATCATTACTATACTGTTATTTAATTTTCTAGGTCGACCTAAGGATTATATAAGGTTATATAAGTTAGTCTAGGCAATATCTTAGGCATAAGTAGGGTATATATAGGAGGTAGTGAGTCTTATTTGATCATTAGATTTTTAATTGTGTTCTCATTGGAGATATTTAAAGGCTTTCCCCCTTGAAGTGGCTTGTTATTCTTTTGTATTATCAAGTATTTTCAACATATTTCATAGTATATTCTTCTCTTATGTAATTTATTTCTTAAGTGCTATCAAATCATGATCTTGGTATCATGAAGGCAAGGCATTTTTTTCAATTTTTGAGGTCATTTTGTGAAACACATATATCTCTAATTTTGAAGAATTTTTGTTTGATTTTTAAATGGTTTTTGAAAAACATATTGAAGCATCTACATTCTATATTTTAGAGGAATTGAAGTAGAAATAAGCGATTTTTAATAAAATTAGGTTTTTCAATATTTTCGCTCTCAAGGCTATAAGGACCTACTAATTTCTTGGTGATTTTTCTAGGCAAGTGGTACCTTTTCTTCTTTTTTTTTAGACTGTAGGAATTGGTCGGGTATCAATCCCCCTATAAACTATAGTGTTCCTAGTAAACTTTTTTCACATGACTAGTGGCGCTAGCACGACACACCCTCTGGTACCACGGGTTTGGGGGGAGATATATTAATGAAGATGGAGATAGGGGTGATATGGATCAACTACAAGGAGATATATCAAACATATAGAGCATGTTAAATGATTGGATAAATGGATCAAGAAAGGATGCCTCAAGCAACTAAGGTGAATCATCTAGGCCAACTAATATTGATCCAAATTTTAATACTCATATGGGATCTAGGAACTTGATACCAAAGGTGGATATGCACAAGTTTGATGGCAAGGATCCACTAACATGGATAAAAAAAATTATAGATATTTTTTTTATGTACATCAAGTAATGTTCAAGTGGAAAAAAGGTCTCAATAGCTTCCTATATCTATAACCATAGAAATTCATTTGGTATCAATGGATATATTCCCATTGACAAGAAAAAGGTCTCACTATCTCATGGTCAATTTTTATAGAGGAGCTATCACATTATAGCAATAGTTTGATTGAAAAATTATTTATCCATCTAGCTAAACTTTAACAAATAAGATTAGTCACAAATTATATTCAACAATTCTAAAATCCATCCTTAAGATTGAATACAATTATAGAGGATAAATTGAATGATTTATTTTTGGGTGGTCTCAAGGATCACATTCAACATGAGCTACACATGTTTAGTCCTATCTCTATATCTAAGTATTTTATCTTAACAGACAAGGTAGAGGAGAAGTATTTGATTCCTATAAAGAAAGGGCCTAATGGGATTAGAGAGAAATGATACTCAACACCTTCACTTCCTTAACCTACTAGATTAACACCAAAAAAAATTGAGAAGTGAGAAAAAGTGTTATGTTTCAATTGTGATATCAAATATAGTCAAGGAAAAAAATGTAGTGAAAAGAAATTGTTTTAAATTAAAGTTCTAAGTGAGGAAGAAGAGGAGGAACAAATATTTTAGGGTGATAGGGAATAAAACAAGGAATCACAAGATTCCCAACCAATGATTTCTTGTCATGCACTTTCAAGCTTTACCACACCACAAACTCTCAAGGTAGTGGGTTTCATAAAGAAGCAGAGTAACAGTGTTGATATACTTGGGTAGTACTCATAATTTAATCAATAAAAAGTTGGCTATTTGTCTAAATTATTTTATATATCCAACTCCAAAGTTTCAAGTTTTGATTGTAGAAGGTGGTAGTGTTAGTTATTCTGATAAATTCCACAACATTAAATTATCAATGGGAGATTATCATCTTGATCTATGTTTGTCATGTCCATGAGTGTAGTGGATATTATTTTGTGAGTACAATAGCTTACCACTTTGGGAATTTAATTGAGATGAACTTTCAAGATCTATGTATGATATTTCAATCAAAATGAAATACATTGGAGATAAGGGGGTTGTGTGCAAAGTCCCATAGATGGTAAACTCTCATCAAATGCAAAAAATTATTAAGAAAGGATTTGAGGAATTTATGGCCCAATCATGTTCATTGGAAGCCTATCAATCAAATTATCTTTCCCATCCCGATTTACAAGAAAATATAAATTGTCATTCAGTGGTTTTTGGAGATATTCCTAAAGGACTTCCTCATAAGAGGGATCATGATCATACCATACAACTACTACCAAGTAGCCAACCACCCAACATCAGGCCTTACAAGTATCCATAAATACAAAAAATTGAGATTGAAAAGATTGTTTATGAGATGCTAGAGGTAGGAATTATCAGGGATAGCCAAAGTGCTTGCTCATTGCTCATGGTATGTTTTATATAATTTATATTTGATCACACAAGTCAAAATATTTTTTATGGATAATCGTGTCTCATGCAAGAGACATATTTATTCACATAAGTTATCTATTTAAAGATCTTTGGATCTATAAGTTTAGTAAAGTATAAATCTATTCAAACACTCTAATTTCAACAATTGGTATTAGAGATTGGTTGTTAAGAAAATAAATGGTGGAAGGAAGAATGGTAGTTACAAATCATTGAGAGTATAGAAGAATGAAAAAAAGATATATCAATTCATGTAAGGTGAAAAAGATTCATTCACAAGAGAAATTAGTATGGAGTTCTAAAAATAGCCAAGAAATGTATGTTGTTGATTCATTTTCAAGAGCATGAAAGGAATTTACATAGTCCCAATGTTTGATATAATTTGAGTCTCTCTAAGGTAGAATAAAATTTGTAAGGTGGATATTTATTGTGAGAGTTTGAAGAAAATTCCAACATTCCTAACACCATTATTTATCAACCAAGCCTAGCTTGTGAAACACAATAGAAGAGCATGACTTGTAGAAAATTTGCATGCATATACCAGTGGAGAGAGTGTGGTCCCATCTAACTTGTGTAATCATTTTTTAGATTTTATTGTTATCCCTACCTTCTAAGGACTAAGGACATGAGAGAAAATCTTATTATAGAGGAGACAATCTCATGAATTCAATCATTGACATACTTATGTGTTGTATTAATTGTTTTCAACATGAAATATCCATGTACCTATAATCACAAAGAAATTTTTTATTGCCAATTATTCTACTAACATTTCCTTATCATCTATACTTGTTGTAGTTAGGTATGTTAGTTATCAAAGTAACTTTTTAAAAATATATTGGACATATATTTCTAAATTTCAAAACAAATATCCTATGCTCCGATTGAGAAAGAATTGATAGTTCCATAAGGAAAGAAAGAGGGTGATTATTTTAGAAGGTAGCATTTTATTTTTATTTTAAAAAAGCAAAAAGAAAAAAATTTAAAGTAAATATCATTTGTTTCAATGGGAAAGATTGGAAAAGAGTTAAAATATAAATAAACATTTGATGTGTGAAAAGCATTTTTTGGAAGAACTAGTGAAAGTTGAAAAGAAAAATGAAGAATTAGAAGAAAATTTGAAGTGGTTTGATAAATAATCTAAAATCCTTACAAAATAAAATAGTTCACAAAAGGGAGAGATATTAAAATTGAAAGAAGAAAATAATTTGTGAGATCAATTTCTTGAAGTGTACCTAAAGTAAAATATGTGCCCAAGGTGTAAGGCTACACTATGTAATGTCTCATGTGATACAAATTATTTGTGTTATTTATTTGATATATGTGATATAACTAAAAATAAAGAATGTAAGGTTGGAGATAACAATGTTTTTGAATCTACAAATCTTTTTAGATGCAATAATAATAATAAAGTATTCTTTGAAAAAAATATTTATTTTAAGATAATGAAAAGATTATGTTATCGTAGAAAAGGTTTAGGAAAGTATAGGCAAGGAATTGAAAATCTCATTGAACCAAGTGTGGAGCTAAAGAATGAAGGCCTTGGATATATTATAAGTAAGAAAAATATAAATGATGTTACAAGAAACATAGTTACAAACAATTCAATTCAAGAAATGTAGTGTTTCAAGTGTTCTCATTGTAATATAAAAGGAAATAAACAAAAAAAATTGGGATATTCATCCTTATAATATTTTTGGATTGAAGAATCATTTTTGAAAAATTGCGTTGGAACAAACAGTGAAAGAAAAATATATGAAAGATAGCATATAGATGAATTGTAGATGGATTATTGGATCTAATTGGTAAAAGGTCACAAAAATATTTAAAATACTATACAAAAATAAATATTCTTGTACCAAACAAAATACCGATCAAGAAAGGCTTGAATATTTGAGTTGGATGATTGGTAATATTTTTTATGACTCAAAAGTAGTTATCTTATTATATGTTATTAGTTAAGAAAACATATTAATGTGTGATACCATTTCATCAAGAGAACTAGTGGACAATGAAGAAATTTGCATGGATTTTTGTAGACTAGAAGAAATTAGTTGGTTTCAAGACTTCTGGATAAACTGTGTGCATTTTTTACATCAACGTTTTGGATCATACTCCATGATCCATCATTAGGATGAATGGCAGAAAGAGAGAATTGAAAGATGATAAGCAGACTTGGATATAAATAGGAATAGGAGAGGGGTGTGAGGGTGGGGAAACACAAAACCAAAAAAAAGCTATTAAATATTAAAATAAAGAGGTCAAACAAGGTTAGAAAACACACCATCAAACCCAAGAGGAAAGATAAAGGAAAAATTCAACATATTATAAAGATCACAAAAGTGTAACAAGATGATGAAGGAAAGTGACTGGAGAAACTTAAGGAATCAAACCAAAAGAGTGAAAATAATATGTTAAATAGAAGACAATAGAAAGAGAAAAGAAGAAAACACATGAGAAATGAGATAGGAAGGTGGAATAAAATTGAGAAAGATGTAATAACAAGAGAGATTAAAAAGGCTAGGAAAATAGGACAAAAATAAAATAAAAATAAAAGGAGAAAAATAATAAAAATAAAATAGACAAAGACAAAAGAAATAGTGAACAAAAGAAAGAAATATAATGAATAATAAGATAAAGAGAAGGCACTAAACACATAATGAATGAAAGAGGTAAAGAAAACAAAATTGAAAATGAAATGAGAAAAAGATTAATAAAAGAGGAAGGAATAGAACACAAAAAATTAACTTAAATTAAAAAGAGAGAGAAGAATGCAAAAATTAAAAGAAGTTGACACAAAATGGGAGAAGCAAGTGAAAAAAGTGAAACTAGAGAGTCTATAAAAGTCAAGAAATAAGACAAAAAATAAAAATAAAAGTAATAAGAGAAAACAATAATAAAAATAAAAGAACTAAGCAAGCACAAGAAAGAAATTAAAATGAAAAAAATTAAGATGAATAAAAGAAGGAAAGTAAAAAACAACAAGAATTATAAGCAATAAAGAAACTAGATATAATAAAAGTAATAAAACACTACATCAAGCCCGAAAGGGATCAAATTGTTATAAAGATGACAAAGAAATCCAACAAGTAGAAGATTGGAAAGTGAAAAGAGTAATTTTTAAAATAAGACAAAAGAATTATCAAAAAATAAAAAAATAAAAAAAATGAAATGAATATATTGAATGGGAGACAATTGAAAGAGAGAAGAAATAAAGATATGAGAGACCAAGACGGAATAAATTGAAAAAAATGTAATAATAAGTGAGAAAGTAAAAACCGAGAAAATAAGACCAAAAATAATAATAAGAGATAAAAAATATATAAATAAATAAATAGAAAAAACAAAAGAAATAAGCGAACAAACGAAAGAAATATAATACAAATAAGGTAAATGAAAGAAAAAACAAAAAACCCATAAAAAGTAAGAGAGAAAACGAAACAAAGTGAAATGAAATAAATACAAGGATGAATGAAAGAGGAAAGTATAGAACAGGAAAAATTAAATTAAGTTAGAAGTTAAGAAAAGAAGGAAATAAAAGGGGGGGAGAGAAAAGAATGCAACGAAATGAGAGAAGTTGACACAGAAAAAATGAGAGAATAAAAATAATCGAGAGGTTAAAAATCAAGAAAATAAGACAAAAATAATAAAAGTAATACCAAGAGATAACAATAATCAAACAATAAAAGAAATTAGCAAGAAAAAGAAAGAATTAATAAAATAAAAGAGAAAAGCAATAAGCATGCAAAAAAAAAGAAACAAAGTGACAAAACTGAGGATAAAATGAAATAAAGATAAGGATTGAAAAGTAGAGAACACTAGAAGGATAAAAATTAAATTGCAAATTAAGGAAAGAAAGATGAGGTAATTCAAAAAGAGAGAAGAATGCGACAATAAGAAGAAGTTGACAAAAAAATCAAAGAAGGAAACACCCCGCTTCACAATCAAAATGAAATAACAAGAACACTGGCAAAAGACAGGACAAAAACTTGAGGGAAAGGAAATGGAAAAGGGAGGGAAAGGTGGAGGATCAAGATTGATTGGGAGAGGGAACATTGAGATTGTTTAATAAGGGTTTCCAGGAGAAACTTAGAGACCATCCTCCATCTCGGTTGAGGTTGCAAGGATGTTTGTTGATTTCAATGGCTTCTTTAAGTTTTCTCTTAAAGAAGTTATCTTCATTGAAAAGGATTTTGGTGCTTTCTAAGGAAATGTGATGCTTGGTCTTGGAAGAGTGTTCAGCTAAAGCAGATTTCAGGATGCGTTTGTGTCTTATGTCAGCACAATGTTCTTTGATTCTTGTGTTGATGGAACGACCCGTTTCCCCGATGCAAGGGATGCCACATGAGCACACCACTTTGTAGACCCCGGACTTGAGGAATTGGTCTTGAGGGTCTTTAGGAGAAGGGATGTGATTTCTTATTGTGGAGATGGGCTTGAAGGTGCAATTGATGCCTTTTTTGAGGAGGATCTTGGCAATTTTGTTGGAGACACCCTCAACGTAGGGTAAGGTGGCTAGAGGGAGAGGAGGGGCAGGAGGGGAAATAGGCTTGAGGGTGAGCCTAGCTTTGGCTTGGTTGATTGCCCTATTGATATGCTTCCTTTTGTAACCATTTAATGAAAAAACACGGGTAAGGTGGGACAATTCAAGGTCAAGATGCTCATCATCACAAATTACGAAGGCTCTAGAAACCAAGGTTTTGAGGACCCCGACTTTTTGGCTCTGATGATGGTGAGAGGAAGAGTGAAGGTAAAGGTCAGTGTGGGTGGATTTTCGAAAGACTGAGCGAGATAAGGAACCATCTATTTTCTTGAAGAGAACATCAAGGAACGAAAGTTGATTATTAGTTTCAATTTCTTTGGTGAAGGAGATGTGAGGAGATAAGTTGTTTAAGTGTGAGTGGAATTCTTCAAGTTTCTCACGACCATGAGGCCAACATATATTGGTCTTCTCTTATTATTATTTTTGGTCTTATTTTCTTGGTTTTTACTTTCTCACTTATTATTACATTTTTTTCAATTTATTCCGTCTTGGTCTCTCATATCTTTATTTCTTCTCTCTTTCAATTGTCTCCCATTCAATATATTCATTTCATTTTTTTGATAATTCTTTTGTCTTATTTTAAAAATTGCTCTTTTCACTTTCCAATCTTCTACTTGTTGGATTTATTTGTCATCTTTATAACAATTTGATCCCTTTCGGGCTTGATGTAGTGTTTTATTACTTTTATTATATCTAGTTTCTTTATTGCTTATAATTCTTGTTGTTTTTTACTTTCCTTCTTTTATTCATCTTTTTTTTTTTTTTTCTACCACTCTTCTGTGCTTGCTTAGTTCTTTTATTTTTATTTTTTGTCTTATTTCTTGGCTTTTATAGACTCTCTAGTTTCACTTTTTTCACTTGCTTCTCCCATTTTGTGTCAACTTCTTTTAATTTTTGCATTCTTCTCTCTCTTTTTAATTTAATTTAATTTTTCTTGTTCTATTCCTTCCTCTTTTATTATTCTTTTTCTCATTTCATTTTCAATTTTGTTTTCTTTACCTCTTTCATTCATTATGTGTTTAGTGCCTTCTCTTTATCTTATTATTCATTATATTTCTTTCTTTTGTTCACTATTTCTGTTGTCTTTGTCTATTTTATTTTATTATTTTTCTCCTTTTATTTTTATTTTATTTTTGTCCTATTTTCCTAGCCTTTTTAATCTCTCTTGTTATTACATCTTTCTCAATTTTATTCCACCTTCCTATCTCATTTCTCATGTGTTTTCTTCTTTTCTCTTTCTATTGTCTTCTATTTAACATATTATTTTCACTCTTTTGGTTTGATTCCTTAAGTTTCTCCAGTCACTTTCCTTCATCATCTTGTTACACTTTTGTGATCTTTATAATATGTTGAATTTTTCCTTTATCTTTCCTCTTGGGTTTGATGGTGTGTTTTCTAACCTTGTTTGACCTCTTTATTTTAATATTTAATAGATTTTTTTGGGTTTTGTGTTTCCCCACCCTCACACCCCTCTCCTATTCCTATTTATATCCAAGTCTGCTTATCATCTTTCAATTCTCTCTTTCTGCCATTCATCCTGATGATGGATCATGGAGTATGATCTGAAACGTTGATGTAAAAAATGCACACAGTTTATCCAGAAGTCTTGAAACCAACTATTATGGACTGTGAAAACAAAATGCTATTAACAGAAGAAATTAGTTGGTAGACATATTTACAAAGGCATTAACAAAGGAAAATTTTGGAATGTTAAAGAAGCTAGAGGTAAAAGTTAAGGGGGTTGTTGGAATAAACTATTAATTTTTCCCACCAACTATTAAATAATTTCCACAATAATTAAACAAAGAGTGTAAACACATCTCTCCAAGCATAAAATGAATTCCACGATAGCCTAACGATGGAGAAAGGGAGTGCGGGAGTGTGCGCAGGTGGGAGCATTTTGAATTTTGATGCTAGCGAGGAGAGCTCGGAGGAAGACAATGGTGATCTGGAGGATGGGGATCATGCCTAGACTCTACTCTAGGCTGGCCCGTTTGTTACGGCAGATTTTGCAGCGTCTGTTTGGGATCCATTGGTGGTGGTTAGGTTCTTCAGTTCAGGAGGGGGGCTCTCTACCGCTTCCTGGAGTGGGACTTCTTGTGGCTATGTTTTGCGAGTGCCTGCTAGATATTTTCTTTGGATTCTTGGCTCTCCTTCTTGCATGTGATGCTTGGTGGGGTTTGGGTGTAGGTTGCCCTACCTATATCTTTGGCAGGTGTCGTCTATACGGTGGGTTCATTGTTGTGTTTTCTTTGAAGAAGTGTGGTTTAAGATCAGGCCAATCTTTGCTCCTACTCAGTGTAACAGGAGGGTTTGGGGACTTTTCATGTCGGCTTGGTCTTCTTCCTGCTTCTTCTTGGTCGTCCCTCACTCTTGCCCGTGGTGTGTTCAGTGCCTTTTTTGGGGGGATCTCTTTTTTGGTTTGTTTTGGTTCATTATTTTCCCCTCTTTGTGGTTTGGCGGTGTTTTTCATTGGCAGTTTGTGAGGAGTTTTGGCCCCCTCTCTGGCCCTGGTTGGTGTGACAAGGTTGCTTGGTGTGCTCTCTTGTTGGGTCTTCTCTTTACTACTTTGTTGTGCGGGAATCCCTGTTCCTCCTGGGGTTTGCTTATTCTTGAGCATTCTGAGATTGAGTTTCAACTTTTTTTGGTGGTCAGGCCTATGCATTCTAAGTTTGAATTTTTGTCTTATCAATGCCTAAAATATGGTTGTCTTACTTTTTTTCTTCTCTCCCTGTTCCCTGAATTGTATTCTAATCTTTTGGGAGAGGTTCTTGGGTCCATGACATTGTTCTATGTGTTTCTTATTGTGTATCTTAGGGTCACTCTAGCCTTTCCTATGGAGGTGGTCCTATCTTCTATTGAGGGGGAGATGGATGTGGCTAGTTGTGACCTCTCTCCTATAGAGGTGGAGCGGGATGCTTTTGAGTATGCCTAGAAGAATTGTTGGGGGGCTAATTATGCCTTGTTTTGTGGCTGCAAGGGAGCTGAGGCTGGCCTACATGCTATTTTCTTTTCTTCATCTTCTATTCAGGTGGAGATCTTGAAAAGAGAGTTGATCTTTATGGAGTTCTATCTCAAGGATAAGGGGTGTTGTAGTCACCACGATATGGTTGAGTTTGGGTTTCTCTCCTATAGAGGTGGAGAGAATAGATGGTCTTTGAAGACCACTTTTTTTGCCTTACGCACTTGTGGTTACTCTTCCTATAGAGGCAAAAAGTGTGGTTTAAGGGGCTCTAATTTTTTTTTTGTTGGAGCTTTGTTCCAAATCTATAGTGGGTTGTTTGTCCCATCAAAACCAATAAGTGTTAGACTCTTGTAGTTTCTTAGTTCTTGTTTGGGCTACCCACTGGCTTTTGGCTGGGTGTTGGCTTGTTATTTCCCTGTGGTGTTGCTGGCTATTTTTGTTCCTATCTTTCGGGTAGCTTGTTATTCTTGGTATGGGTTTTGGGTCGCCTTAAAACCTAAAGGTTTCGGGTCCATTCAAAACTTGTTTTTCCCTTTATCAAAAAAAAGAGTGTAAACACATTGAATTATTTGGAGGCCTCAACTTACTAGAGATTATCACATTGATAATTCTATAAAGTTGTAATAATTTGAAAAGAAAATTTGACTTTTGTAGTATGATGGAGCTTGCAATATCAACTATTCGTGATTGGTTTGAGCTCAACCTTAAGAAGGTATGATGATTTGGAGAAAAACATTGTTAACAATAAAAAATAATTACCATAGATACATTATTCAAAAAATAAAACTATTTGCTACACCCATTTTCACAATTTGGTCATTTTAGTTAGCCTTGTCTCCATTCATTCTATTATATTTTTTTCTTTCATTCCACAAAAAAATTCATTATTGCATCAAAGGTATGTAGGGATAGATATAATCTTAAAAAACATATAATTTAATTTACGTACTTTAACCACTATAAGGGCCACTTGAATTCCATCTATGTAGAGTTATGAGATTTGTAGCTGGGTCATTTATATATGAGAAATAAGTAACATTTATTACAAATATCATTGCTAAATGTAAAAAGTCATAGTGTTTATTGTAGAGATCATTGATAAATTTAAAGAGTTCTAACATTGATTGCAAAGACCATTGTTAAATCTAAAAATTCATAGTGTTGATTGGAAATATCATTTGCTAAAGGGTAAAAGCACAAAGCTATGTCACACTTTTGGCCAAATAAATAGTTCTGAGTGAAATATTTTCAGTCAGGAAGATTTTGGCCAAAACTTTGTGGCCTATATGTGGCACACAGGGTTTCAGCCAAATATATTTCGCCCGAATCTCAAAAAATTAAATTTTTCCTCTTTTTGCTTTAAAATTGACATATTTTACGTGCAGAGTTTCTATAGAAAGTGTTTCTATTGAAACCCTTTCTACAAAATTGTCTATGTGGCATCCTAGTTGGCAACCAACTTAACTTTTTTTAGAATTTTCTGAAACTTTCAACTTCAACTAAGTATTTCTTCATTCAAAATGATGTTTTAAAAAAAATAAAAATACCCTATATTAGAGCTCGGAGTTGTGAATCCAAATATGTAATTTTTTGAATTTTTTGAATAGTTTTAATATAATTTATTTTTAAAATAATGCAAGTAGGTTGTTGAAGTTAGAAAAGAGGCTGATTAGAAATTTAAAAAAATAGTAAAACATATTAATTTTTTTAAAAAAATATATGGTGTACTAGAGAAGAGAGTCCTCTTCAAAAGGTTATAATTTTTTTTTTGAGAATAATTAAAAAAAGATGATAATTGACGTCCCATAAAAACTATCAAATTTTGACAAATTTGATTTTAAAATGTTATTACGAGAAAAATATACATCAAAATTTTCTTTTTTTTGTTTCATGCACTAGATATTGAAGTTACCTATTTGGAGAAAAAAAAATCAGGAAAAAATAAAGTTTTTTCCAATTTATTTCTTGACATCCTGTGAATATCACTTTTTTTGAAATTTTCAACATTTCAATTTTTTTTTTTAAATTGATAAAATAATAATGAAAACAATTTTTAAAAATTATGAAAAATTACAAGAATAAAATTAAAATTTCTACATTTCATTAGTTTACATCATTTTGAAATTCAAAACATAAAGACCACTTTTATGTGGTTGAAGTTCAAATTTTTTTTTGATGTTGGCCAATTCCTTTATAAAGTGTGACACAGATTTGTGCTTTTATCCTAAATCCAAAAATTTCTAGCATTGATTGCAAAAAACTTTGCTAAATCTAAAATGTTATAGCGTAAAATGTTATAGCGTTGATCACAGAGGTTGTTGTTGAAACTTAAAAATTGTAGTGTTGATCTCAAATATCGTTGGTGAATCTAACAAGTCATAGTGTTGATCACAAAGATCATTGTTGAATCTAAAAATTTGTAGCATTGGTCATATAGATCGTTGCTAAAATCGTGAAGGTTTTGATTGCAAAGATCATTGCAAATGGCTTCAGCTTCTTCATTGATAGAATTATGAAAACATCTTGTTATGGATTATGATGAACAAATATAATCAAGGGTGCCCAAAACAAGGCTAAGTTTGGATACTTTAAAACAAGCATTGGTGTTAAATATTTTTCATTTGTACATGTGGGTAGCTTATAAACCTTTCTGTTATAGGTGCCCCACTCATAGTCTTAAGCTGTGTGCTAAAATAAAATTAATGAGAGGTGTTAAAATTATAAACTATATTTAATCACACTCCAAAACATTTATCAGGAGAGTCATGCCTCATAAAACATCTACCACATATGATATCTATTTAAACACATTTGAATCTGTTGATTTAATAAAATGCAAATCTATTCAAGCTCTCCAATTTCAACCCATTGCATTAACAATCCCTCCCATTTCTGTTTAAAATACGTCACTTGCCTACTCTTTCAAAATATGCACACCAAATTCTAAAAGCACCAATTTCTCAAGCATTTTCCTTTCCTATTGGTCCCTAGGCCAGAAGAAATTAGATCAGCCGTGTAATGTTTAAGCATTGGTACATTGTCGCCAGAATTGAATTCAAACCAGTCAGCATTGCAATGTTTATTATTGTTAAATTGTCAATAACTCAATATAAATGACTAGATTGGTACAAACTAATCTGTGCTTATGCTACAGTTTGTATGATAACTCAATACAAATGACTAGATATGTGTCAATCAGTGTAACTGAGAAGTTTCCGAACGGAAGAACGGCAAACATGTGAAGTCTAAGCTGAAAACAAACTCTGGAAAGTAAATATTATTCACTCACCAGCATAGTGATAATGTTAAAACTCAACAAAAGAAACACACTCCACTGTCAATCCTTGTCATCAGCTTCCCTGCTAAATAAATAACTATTGAGGTTATCCATTACCGATTCTCGCAATAGAAAAGTTTTCAACAGGTTAACAATTGAGGTTAAATTGGTATCTTTAGATGAGCTCGACAATAACCAAGCGAAAAATCAGACATGTAAAGAAGAATCTGCAATAAGAAATGCTGCACATACTTTTCTGACAGTATGCGTCATGTTTCATGCATAACTCTCACTCTGCATACGGGAACCATCATGGGAGTAAAGAACAGCAATCGTCTTGATTCAGAATCAATAAAGTTCCCTATAAAATGCAAGCCAACAATTGTTTCGAAGCATAAGTGTATGTTTAAATTGGCTTGAGAAACTATGCCTGCAATACGATTTTCATTTGGATAACAGATTTAATTTTTCGTGCTTCAGTAATGCAAACATCACCACTTTCAACGCTGTTACAAAGCCCGTTACGGTGTTCATGGTGTGAAAAAATCACCAATTTCATGTAGTAATTGAAAGATCTATTTTGTTCACCTCTTCTGGAAAAGGTGTTGATCACTGAACTACAAGTAACTAAAATCCACAGCCATGCCATTGCTTAACATCTTTTCCAAGCATGATCTTCTTTAAACTTGCCCATTGTAGATAAACCACTAATTACAGTACAATATGTAAAGCGCCACAAACATACTTATTTGCTTTCCATCTTTGAAAACGTCATGAACACCTGTTCACCTCACTTGATCTGAAACACCAAGCCATGACTGTTCATGTATGTGTAGCAATGCGGAGCTCCGCATATAACCCATCTTTCCAATCTCCTTTAAAAACAATGTGCATCAGCTAGTATTCTAGCCTTGCAAATTCAATCATTAAGTGTATTGTGAATGATAATATCTGGATAAAATCTAAATTGACTCAATTTCATAAACAATCTAAGAGCTGTTAAAAATAAAAACTGTATTTTATCACACTCCAATATATTTGTTATGTAAAGTCATTTGTCATGCAATAGATATATTTCTTCAATATTTAGATCTATCTATAATATAATATCAATTAAAGCTCTTCAATTTTACACAGTTGATGTCAGAACCACTATCAAAAGAAATAAAATTAAAAGAAGTTTTGCTGAAAAGAAAATGTGATATATTTACAAAGCAAACCATTCATTTTTTTTAATTTTCATTTCTTATTGAAACATTAGACTTAAATTCAAACAGCTTGAAGACAACTCCTCATGATTTCCCTTCGATTTAAGATTGGCGATTCCATCCAAAAATAATACTGTGCTTAGATTGAAAATTTAGTGTTGCAGATCCAACTGAAAGAAACATTCTGAAAATTGTTTTTTTATTGTTTCCAATACTCTATCTATGTAGCTCATGTACCTATTTCCATGCCAGCTACATAAAAGGAAAGTCATTATAAGTCTGTTGTACGAATTATAAAGTAGTGTTGCAGAGTTTACCAGCCATACAAGTTTAAGGGAGATTGCAGCTTTAACGGGAGACAATTTTAAACATCTTGGTGTTTTCTCTAACCAAACTCTTGCCAGCCACTTCATACAAAGTAATTAAAATATGTTCAGATATGATAAAGGTCTTGTTTGCTACAGATTGAGTTTTTTAAATCTGGTCGGTCAAATTCATATTTCAAATTCGCTAGTGTTGGGAGGCCTGTTCCTGATGAGAATTATTTACAGCTGCTAAGTCATTTATTCAGTGAGTGTCTTTGTATGGGTTGCTGATATTTATCGGTTTGGCATTGGCTGATAAAGCACTAATGTTGTCTTCTGCAGTAATGGAATGCCACTCGGCTAGATAACCACCACTTCAGATTGAGCGTCTCGTTGTTAGATAATAAAATATTGTGAAACTCCTCCAAACATGCCATCGATATCTTCAAAAAAATTTAATGGGTTAAATCGGCCAAAGACATTAACGCGTCTTGGTTACAACCTTCAAAAGCAATACCATAACTTTTTAACAAAGCAAAATTTGTAATTTAAAATTCTAAATAGGTGTCAAGTCCTTGTGTAAGGAAAATCTGTAGTAAGAGAAAGCAAACAAAGGAAAGATAAGGTCACCCTTTGTAGGAAGAAGATCGAAGCACTTGTGAACTGTTCAGGTCAAAGATTACATTGTCAAAT
>VDFB02375815.1:0-27881 GCA_007258455.2 Sequoia sempervirens | reverse complement strand
CCTCAACCCTATACCCTCAACCCAATACCCTAAACCATCAACCCTATAGGTCCTCAACCCCTATCCCTCTCTCTCTATCTATCCACCTCACCTTTCTCTCCCTCCCTCTCTCCTACCCTCTCTAATCGTCTTTATCTACACTCTCCCTCTTTCTACGTACCTCTCATTCAATCAATCCCTACCATTCTCTCTCTCTCACTCCCCCTCTCTCTCTCTATCTCCCTCCCACTGCCTCTCCATCACTCCTCTCTCCCTCTCCCTCTCTCTCCCTATCTCTCAGGTCTCTCCCTCTCACCCCTCTCTCTCTCAGGTCTCTCCCCTGGCACCCTAACTAGGTAACTCTCTCTCTCTCCCCTCTCTCTCTATGTATCCCTCCTACCCTACCTAGATAAGTTCCTCTCACTCCACCCCCTCTCTCACACTCCCTCTCTCTCAATTCACTCCCTCCCACACCCTCTCCCTCTCCTAGGTCTCTCACTCTCACACTCCCTCTCTCTCACTCCCTCTCTCTCGCACTCCTCACTACCTATCTCTTAAGTCTCTCCCTCTCACCCCCCTCACACTCTCAAGTCTCTCCCTCTGACACCCTACCTACATAAATCTCTCTTTCTCTCCCTCTCTCTCCCCCTCTCCCTCTCCCTCTCTCTCAATTATATCTCTCCCACCCCCCTCTCTCTCTCTCCCTTTATCCCTCTCACCCTACCTAGCTAAGTCCCTCTCACTCCAACTCCTTCTCTCCCTCTCTCTCTCTCTCTCTTAGGTCTCTCCCTTCCAACTCCTCTCCCTCTCTCAAGTCTCTCTCTCACTACCTCTCTCCCTCTCTCCCTTCCCACCCTACCTAGAAAACTCTCTCTCTCTAAATTATCCCTCCCTCTAAAGACATACATAAATACATACATATAAGCAGAGATACATACATACATACTTACATACATACAAGCATACATACTTATGTACATACAATCTTACATACATACAACCACACATGTACATATGTACATACAATTTTACATACATACATACATACATGCACTGATACATACATACACACATACAGGCACACATACATACATATAGGTATAAATACATACATACAAGTATGCATAAATGCATACATGACATACAAGCATGCATACATACAAACATACAAATATATATACATACATTCAATAGAGTAGCATTTAACACAAAGCAAGACATAATGTGAGCACGTTATAATGCGCTTGTGTTATTTCTTGCTTTGGGAATCCCCAAGCCTTGGGATTGATATTTGCCTTGGAATACCAACCCAAAGGCCCGGAGGACCTTCCCAATGTCCAAAGATGTGTTTTTGCAAATTCTACAATATTTCACATAATCACATTCATGCCCACACTCAGATTTGCACGTGTTTCAATGTCGAACAAATCGAACACCTGGGTAATGTTAGGCTCTCTCTTAGCTATCTAATGATGTAGTTTTTTTTCACTTTTTGACAATGTTAAGCCTTTGATCTATAATTTCTTTTATTTGTGTGTCATTTTTTTGGAAAAAAACCAATGTTTGGTGTTTTTTTCATTATAAATTAACTATTCATCAAAAATTTAAATAATTAACATTTTTAGAAACTAGACTCCATTCTACACATATTTTAAAAAAATAAATCAATTAGTTTCCAAAATTTATAGGGGTAGCATGACCAAAATTCTATTTTTCAGGAAGTGTCCACTTTGAAAATTAGTAAAAAATTAAATATTCATTAAAAAATTATCAGAAAAATGGAGCATAAACTACATACTGTTAGCTAATTTCTCTCCAAAGCGATTTTAAAAATACTAAAAAAAGTTCATCGTGCTATGGAGCCACAAAAGTTGCTATATTCTGTTTTTCTGACAAAAACAACACCAATTTATGTGGTCCCCTCTTTTAAACCCCTTAATCTCAGCCATTTAAAAATAAATAAATTAGTAGTTTAGAAAGTAGACTTGGAGCACTATGATCCTTGTTTTTGTTGTATCTCAAAATTTTGAGTGTAACTATCCACAATTTCACATCCAAGGTCAATATTTCCTAATTTCATAAAAAAAGTGGCCACTTAAGCCCCCTTTTTGGTCCCCCATCTTTTTGCACTTACCCTTCCAGTACCTCACTTTTCTCTTCAGTATTTCCATTTCTTTTCTTGATAATTTTGTTTCCTAAAGCATCACTATATCTACCTTTGATACCTCTATTTGGCACTTGACCAAGTGCTTTTAGTTAGGGACATTTAAGCCCCCAACATTCCATGAGGAGATCTTCATGGCTCTATGGGAAGGGTTTTTCCCTTTCCAGATCTCAACATTCTTGTTATTTTCATCTATCCCTCGACATCTCCACCATGGCTTAGCTTCTCTTGGTTTGATTTCCTCCCTTTCTTTTTCCCTTAACCATAATTTGGGGACACTTTCATGGTTTCTTTTTTCTTAATCCCTAAACTTTCAGAGCTACCTGAGATTATTCTAGGGCACTATTCCTTCCTCATTGGTTCTTGTTGCATGCCATCCATTCTCCCTTCTAGATACACTTCCTCCCATGGATGAAGCACATATCTTGTCTCCACTATTGTCATTACTCCATTCATCTCTTGGCTCCTATCTTGTGGCTCAAATCTATGTATGTTAGTGGTTCTGAAGAGATCACACATTGCATCCAAGTTAGGGTCTTTTCTACCAATATTATGATTTTGAATCTCCTCTGCTATTGCATTGAGTGAAGGAGATTTCAAAGAGGCTTATCTCTTCCCCATCTCCATCCATTTATGAGTGTGCCCTAATATTTTATGCTTTCCACTTCCAATCCTTCTACCCAAGTTTCCTCTATATCATTAGCTACTCTTATTATTTTTGGAGGTTGATTTTCAACCCCAATTTGATCACCTCTTACCTTTTTATCACTGATAGATGGGTTAATCTCTATTTCTATCTTTTGTCTCCATCTACCTATCTCTGCTATGATCTCCAATTCATCCCAAAGGGTTGTATTGAGATCAATTTCCACATAGATTCTTACATAGACCTCAAAATCTCCCTTCAATAAGTTTTCCTCTACTTGAATGAAGGAACTAAGGGCATCTCCAATTTCTTTCAATGCTTCCTCATTCCAATATTCTGAGGAAAAATTATATAGTCTAATCCACATCATATTTTCCCCCATATTATGGTTTAAAGGATTAAATTTGGGCTTCCAATTGATTGAATAAAAACTACATGCATCTAATATTAATGAATTTCTAATCAAAATGTTATTTTTATCTCTTTTGGAATTTTTTTTGATTCGTAAATATTTATATATATATATATATTTAGGCAAATTGCTATCAGAGAGGATAGCACTCTTTCTATTAATTTAAAGCTCTGAATTACATTTCCAATTGCTTTGAACGCAAATTACATTATTTCTACTTTCTTAGAAGATCTTAAAGTCATAGCATGCTTTTGTTTTGAAGGTGGTTTCCTCCTTTTCACCTCTGTCCATTTGTGTTCAATTTGAGGGGGAATCTCCTCAGATTGTCCAAATAGAACGTCACCACCTGCGCCTGTCAATGATGCAACTGCTGTCACATAATCTTCACTTCCTTTGGTGAACATTGTAGAGGTATTTTCCTTTGCAGGCGAGTTCGAAGAATGATCCCTGGGAGGGGGAGAGGAAGGAGTTCTTTTCTTTGGAGTAACTGAAGAATGCACAAAGCCTTTGGGTGGATTAGGGGGAATAGTATAGTGTTGAGATTCAACCCCAATCCACCATGACGGTTTGAGATTCCCCATAACTCGATACTTCTGACATTGGGAGGAAACATGATCTATTGAGAAACATTTCTTGCACCTGAAAGCTATTTTTTTATAGTCAATCGGTTGCCTTCGGCATCTATTCCCCACCCTCAACACAATCTCTGCTGGAAGACCGTTATTAAATTCCATTTCAACACAGATTCAAGCACATGTAGAATTTTGATAATTGATGGTTTCTTCAGAGGAGCAGTGATACCTTCTGAGGCTATTACCAATAGCCCTCAAGCAATCTAGTTCCCAAAACTGAATAGGAAGATATGGAAGTCTTACCCACAAAAAAGCAGAGGTGAAGATTTCTGTACATGGATCAAAATCAGGAAACCATGGTTTCATGCATAGAAAGTCACCTTGAAAGAGCTAGGGGCCGTTTTCTAGTACCAACTCCTTGTCTTCTTCAGAATCGAACTCTAAAATGAAGAACCCCTTTGCACAGGGGTAAATGCTGACTTCTTCATCGATGAAATCCTTCCATTTTTCTGAAATCCAAGTGTGCAAATCGCAAAGTTTCGGCCAAGTCTTCATGAACCTACAAATCAGAGCATGATCGGACAAAAAGCCCTCCCTGTCTAGAGCCAAATTTTCCAAACAAATTTTTGGTATTTTTGATGAGAGACAGACAAGAAAAAGTAGACAAAAATTGGTAGAGGCGTCATTTGCAACATCATCAGCATTTTTGCCAGCACTAGACGCTTCCAACGAGCCGTGCCCTAATCCTTGCAGACTGGGGTTACTCGAGCGCCCATATTGCAAATGAGAGGCCCTAATTTCCTTTGCATAACTCAAACCACGAGCCCCTTCGTTTACAGATGCCTGGTGATTAACGTTTTTGCCAATGGGGTGGCCATCAGATTTTACACATTCAAAAGCAACCCTTGTTGCGCGCGGAATAGGAAACCTAGCCTTTCCGCTGGCGCAGACCCTGGTAGGAAGTAGTGAAACATTCTTGAGATCCTTGTCTTCAATGATCGGAAACCTTGGAGTAGTCGAAAACCCTGGAGCAGTCGCGCGTGCCATCACCCTCTCTATCTTGTCGAAGATCTCCGTAAATATTTATATATTGATTATCATAAATTTTTTACATTCATTTCAGTTTTTTGTCCAAAAAATTCAGACTCCAGACCACCCATTAGCTAACAGAACCCTACACCACCCATATACCAAACTAACCATATCCTATGCCTAAATCACCCCAAGATCAACACCCACCCCACAAACCAAACACCCAAAACAACGACCCAACATTAGACATAGAACAAGAAAACCAACTATTCAATCCACCCAAAGCACACCATCCACAATCAAGAAATCGTGAAAGAGACCACGCCAGTCCACCTCACTCGACAACTCCAGAAAGAGATAATGTTTGAGAAAAACCAGACTGCACCTCATTCACTCACGATGACGCCGAAGCTCCTCGCTAGTGATATCCATTATGAATGGATATAGTTCAACCCTCTCACTAAGAACCAGAGCTCTCAGTAGGTCTCGAGGACGCGAAACCCCAACACCTGGCACAACGACAATAATGACATCCATAGCTCCCTCCAAGAAGTTATCCCAAACTAGCTTCTTCACAATAAGCATCACCATCGCCCGTGGCACTTCCAAGTCGAGAAGCACAACAAGAAACCTCACTGCAATGTCTACGTTTGTCCACCACCGCTCAACCGAGCTCATGAATTCCTCACCCAATAACACTTCCACCGCTCCCATCACCAACTCATCCCAAACTTTAAACACAAATTTTAACCTCTTGTGCGAATCCTCCCATAAAGGCCCATATTTTTCTTCTGACGAAGGACTTATGGGGGACTCCATGAATTCCATTGAGGATATTACAAAGCAAATACCACCAGACAACCTTTTAACCTCGAACAAACGGCGACATCCCATCAACTCCATTTCCCACGCCTCCCATCCTTCGACAAACTGGCACAATAATGAGATTGAACAGACGACCAATGCAAAAACATTGCCACCCATCTACATTCAATGCCCGTTGTCACCTGGCTTGCCATCTTAACCGCGCCAGCCAGGACTATATCGTCATCCTCCTAACGACTCCAAATCTGATCCCTCCCACTTGGCAGTCGCGGAATATCTCTTTGGAATTACACTCAACCAAAATAAAACCATTTGGTATGGATTTGATGCTTACCTTCGATCCCCATTGATCTTCCCACCATTTACGCATTCTCTCCCAAAGTATTTGAGTGCCTGCCTATTTTGCAAAAAAGAGCTTTTTCCCCTTGAGTCTCTTGGTTTCGTTCTACAACACCTTTACATTGATAGCAATTGCCTTGCTTTTGGGAGGGTTCCTCCCATATCACTTGCCAAATTCACCCTTCTCCTTCACTCTTGTTCTTATCAACCCAGTCATTCCCAAATTTAGGATTGAAAGTTCCTCTGTATCGACCATTTTTCCCGCTTGTATGTATAAATTCCTTTTGCTCTAGAAATGAAGCCTTCCTTTGATATGTTGACCTAGGGGAATGCTATTTGCTCCTAAAGCAATCTACGAGGATGTCTTTGCCTTTTCCCATTCACTTGTGATTTTGTCGTATCCTATTATTCCCTCCAACCCTGCCTTGTGCTAGGATTCAAAATTTTAATCGTGAACCATTTTTCTCACCTATATATATAAATATAAAATTATCATTATTTGAAAAAAATAATTATATTCATTAAAACTTATTATATTATATATGGTTAATTATATATATATATATCAATTATTTATATTATTTTATATTGATTATTAAAATGAATTTAAATTTAAATTTAAAAGGTTTTAAATATATAATTTATTATTTATATATTATATTTATTATATATTATAATATAATAATTGTTAAAATTTTAAAAATAAAAAATAATATTTATAAAGTTCTAAATATATAATTAACTATTTTGTATATGTTATAATGAAAAGAAATCTAAAAAATCTAAGTTAATTTTTTTTTTTTAAAATAGCTTTATTATCTTTTTTTTTCTAATTTAAATCTAAAATTGAATAAAAATGCAATTTTTTTTTATTTAAATATATATTATATTTTTACATAATTACCTTAACTTCTTTTTCACTTTCCTAAAATAACGAAAACACTTGTTAAATTTCTATAATTAGACAATCATTTATTAACCCAGACTAATTTGTATGCGTTAATGATTCAACTATTCCATAAGATTTTATTAATTAAATTGGTGTACTCCGGCTTTATTGCGTTCTTTCATCTCATAGACCTTATTATTATTAAATCTTTCTTCACTCATTCATGGATAAAACACGGCATGGAAATAAGTCGAGGCTAGATAAGAAGGAAGAAGAGGCTAGATGAGAAAATAAAACATGGAAACATTATTACGGAAATAAGCGGCGATTTCGCGTCTCCGCTAATGAATTTGAGTGCATTGCAGGCCAGGCCAGGGCTAAGGGCCAAAGCAACGCCACTCATCAAATTCTTTCAATCCTATTCTCATTCATTCTCATTTCATCTGGCCGGCCAGCAGTGTTCAGAGCTAAAGATGGAGACGTCTCCCTCGCTTAAGTCCAGCGCTCCAAATTCGAAAATCAGAGCATTCTGCTCGAATAAGGGAAAAAACGGGGGTTTTGAAGAAAGTAAGAAAAATAAAGAGACCGACTTGTACTTATACAACACAGCGAGCAGGCACAAGGAGTTATTTAAGCCCAGGGAGCCTGGGAAAGTCGGCATGTACGTTTGTGGAGTCACCGCCTACGATTTCAGTCATATTGGCCACGCTCGCGTTTATGTCACCTTCGACATTCTATATCGGTAACCATTTTTTTGGCTTACTTTTTTTACATTAATGTTGAAATCTTTAAGGGATGCTTCTCACTGGTCGTTTGGTTTAGTTGAAGTTTTTCCGTTGATTTCTTGAACTCTAGCAGCTTCATATGCCGCATAAATTTAAATTTGCTCTTGCATGTCAAATTACCAGTATATGACTTAAAAAGTAATTATAGGCGACAAATAAATGCCATTTGTCAGAAATGGCTGTTAATATAACCGAGCAGCTCCGAGAAACTCATAAACGATTTTCTTTTTCGGTAATTTGGGTAACTTAATTGAGATTCAATTTTTTTGAGAAGTCACCTACTAGATGAATGGAAAAATAGTAAAAAAAATCGAATATTTTAATTATATTTCATCAAATTTATCCTTGAAACAGTAGATAACTGATGTATTTGTAATGATAAGTGTCAATGAAGGTCATCTTAGGTTCAGGATGATTCTATGGAAAACTTATGAATTTGGGAGACAATTTGCTGAAGGAAACAAAGAAGCAGTGTTGGCAGTAGAACTTAACCGCTGACAATTATATCTTGGGAATGTTGCGTTTAAGTTGATTCGAAGATGCGATATTGGCAATCGATCTCTTAACACTGAAAATCTAAAACTTATTGACAGAGTCATATCCAGCGCATAAATTTACCGTGTTAGACAAGCTGATATTGACACTACACTGAGAACACATGTGAGACTGATGCCTGTTTGAAATCACGAGTCAGAAAAAATACAATTGTGATCCTTAAAGTTTCTGGACTTATAAGCATTTAAATGGTCTCAGCCTCTACCACAATATCTGATTGTAGAACCAAAATTTGTGAAATGGCAATTGTTAACATTGTAACAGTTCTTTTACCATTTGAAATGCTTCTTCACACTTTACTTTACAATTCAAATTTCTTACAATTTTACCTTGGAGGTATTGTCAGACTTGCACTAAATGCAATCAGACTTGTAACTCTGAAAACACCTTCCATAAATTCGTAGCATCAGCTTGCCAAAGCTTTTGAGCATCCAAATTTCTTACAGTTTCACCTCGGAGCTATTGTTCAACTTGTTATAGATATATTCGGACTTGTAACCATGTATGATTGTCTTCCTTGTACTTGTCTCAAAGAGTGCTACAGCTGTAATTTAGTGAAGCTATAAAATTGTTGAACTCACCCATGATTGTGTCCTCTATATCTAGATCTAGCAAGAGTCTTGTGTATGTTGCCTTGTATCCATCACTGTCTTCAACTTTTCTATATGGTGTCATTCTCACAGGCAAAGAAACTATCTCTGTGATGTAATAGTTGGGGGTCAAAACAAATGCTAGGAGATCAAGGTTGTGGTCATCTTGTTCTGCCATTTACTATGGTTGTTTGCACTTGTTTGAAAGATGTTTCTGAGGAGTTGTTTTCTTTAGGTGCTATTATGCCCCTAAGTTTTTGTCATGGAGTCATTGCCATCATATACATCACTAATTCACATTGGCAAACTTGATCATACTAAATATTGATATGAAAGGTGGGCACAGATGACAATGAGGGCTAATAAGTTTCTGTGATACTTCAACTACCGTTGCATGGCTGGGTGTGGATGTGGCCAGGCAGCAGTGTTGGCATGGGTAGGGTGAAAACATTTAAAAATACTGGTGCAGTGGAGGAGCAGTCCTCCTTTGTAAATGATAAGGTTATAAGGATGGAAATGCAGTTGATTATATTTTAGAAGTCTGACTGATATGTTTTTTTAACCAATCTGACCTTAATTATAGCCAATTTGCTGACAGAATAAAACTTGAATACAGTCAATTTTACTACTTTAACTAAATGGCTTGTGGGAAGCAACCCTAACTTGAGCTTTTGTTTTACATCTGCAAAGTATTTTCTGATCTGGTTTTAAACATCTGGCAGATATCTCAGGCATTTGGGATATGAGGTGAAGTATGTCCGGAACTTTACAGATATTGATGACAAGGTCAGTCTCTCTAATGGTTATCAACCAGGTTTCATAAAAAACTTTAAATTATTTATTGGGCTGTCTTGAATGAAGATAATTTATACAGTGGCTATATGGTTTAAATTTGGATTGAGCTATCAAGTTCTTTGTTTCCTAGCTTTATCAAAATTCATAAGAGGGTTCTTTTCTTTGGCTTGTAAGTGGCTATGACAGAAGTTTATGCCAAATCAATGCAATTGCATTCCAAATGAAGACATATCTGAAGTCTGTTAAGTAGCCGCTTGAGTGGACAACATTTATCCTTAGGGGGACCAAAATGAGAAACAAATAGAGAATCCAAATAATAATGTAATCAATTGTCAGTGGTTAGGGTTTGCACATAACTGTGTGGATGAAGTTGAGAAATTTCTTAAGATAAAATATATAGAAACACCATAATGAATGAATGGAATGCCCAAAGAGAGAATGCATGAAGTCTACAGAGACGGTAAAGCTCCTTTGGGTTCAAATGTTCTACAGAAAAAAGATGTTATATAAAAAAAAGAATATCTACCATGCATAGCAATGAACAGAAATTATTTAGGAAGAGTATCCTTTATATCTCCCACTCTAGACACATTAAATATCTTTTACATTTTATGCACTAGGCACTTCAAGCATGTCATCTATTATGCCTCCAGTTGATGGAAATTAGTGGCTTCATGCCAGCAATTTGCTTTTATTCTCTGTATCTCCTGCATGAACTCAAAGTTTTTTGTGCACTGATATCAAGTGCTTGCAAATCCTTACTTCATTTTTGAGCTAGATCATCATAACCAAGATTTTTTCATCTTGCATTAAGGTCTGCAGTTTGTTGCACTTGCTGTTCCAAAGTAGTCACCTTCATTTCCAATGCCTATTTTTCTTGTTGTAAAACAGCATCTGATAATAGTTCTTTAGATATTATAGTGGGGGATCTATAGGGGCCCCCATTGTTGATATAAAGAGATGATAATTGAAATAGCTTGAATTCATTGAACATACTAATATAATACTGCTACCAAAATGCTGCAAAGGGATAGCAGCAGCCAGAAAACATAAACTGTTAACTCAGCAGACAGAGAAGGACCATAGGCAAAAAACACAGCTTAAGAGAAAATGAACCAGCCATATGAAATTCACATTAAAAACTAAAGACCCAGCTTAGATACGGAACCAACTAACAAACAAGAAACCAATTACACCTTAGAACGCTGCCCAACTCTCCCAAGCAACCAGCCTCTACGGGTAACCACCAAAGAAAGAAAGCTCAGTCAAAGCATATCTCTCTCTGATGTCTAGACCTGCACATAGACAGGCCACAGAAAAGCAGTATGGTAATTGACTTCTAGCAACCCACGGTGATGGTGCACATCCAATCCAGTCAAAATTTTACCCATGTCTCCATAGAAGGCCGGTTGAACCCTAACCTTCTTGTGCAACACCACCGTTTCATCCATGCATAGAGTACAAGTAGATGTAGAGCCCTCACCCTCCATGACCATGGCTTTCAGCTCCTCCCTGCTTTTAAACTGACATTTTGCAATGTCATATTTTAAAATTGATTTGGAAGGAAAAGTTGCAGGAATCAAAGCCCAATTGCTGCATCTAGAAGGTAAAACACTAGGTTGGTTATGAAGTCACTGTGAATGGCTGCTTTGGAGTGATGCCCAACTGACAAAGTCTAGGGGCAATGTGATCTTGGAAAGAAAAGATACATTGCAGCCTTCTATCTAATATGTTGCCTTGCGTAATGTAAGGCTTAATTGTGATAACTCTTGCCTTGTCCCATCTTGTATTAATGCTTAGGCTGGAACATGCTTAAGGACATGGTTGATAAGGGTTTGAAGGACCATCTATGTTTTGTGTTTGAGCAATGTTGTGTCTATGATTATATTGTTTGCATATGTTGTTATTTAATGTTTGAACCTTTATTACTTATTTAGATTCATTGTCTTCATTAGTATATTTTGATAGTAAGTTATTTTATTGGTTCAACATTGTGAGAGGATTTAATGATTATACGTGATTTAATTAAATATGCAATTTGGCATTGTGGTGGAGCAAATAGTTTTATATCAGTGTAGTAGGGATATGTGTCTCCCACCCCTTGTGATGTGTCTCAAATATTAATACGTGTTTCTTGTATCAAAGATGAGTACAGAGATGTCTCCAGTTATAGGAAAAGTTCCAACTACATCTCCAAACATCTTGGTTTTGAAAAACCCTAAATCAGGAGTGTCTCCCAAAAAATCCTACACTTCAAAAATGAAAAATAAGTTCTTTTAAATTCATCACAAAACATGTAATGAGCAATAAAAATTCGGAAGGATATTGGTACATGGTTTTTTGAGTATGCCTCTTGTGTTTAGATGACTCCCATGTGTATTTTTTTGAACCTCTTGTAAGCTTGTGAGTGGTCTCTATCTTCTTGTGAAGAAGCTACTTACCTCCCGCGAACATTTTTTTTGGTACTCGAGCTTTAAATTTTTAATATTTAAAACCTTAGTCTTTAAAGCTATGTAGATCCTTATGGAAAATCTTTAAATCTACTTTAGTCTTGTGAATTATCTGATTATTACTCCTTTTAGAACATGGAATTGCAGTTCATTTAACCTGGGAACAAAGCTCCTCATGGCAGGAATTGGAGGATGAAAATCCACAATTCTTGAGGGTGATTTCAAATAGAAATCACCATTGGGCTGAACTATTGAAATTTCATATTGATATTGTAATGCCAAGATTTTGAAACTCAAACAGAAACAAACATATCAATGCAAGCTCCTATTTCAAAACATGCAAAACCTCTAGATAGAGCACACAAAAGAGAAATTCAACAAAGCATAACATCAAAATCAACATAACATGTTACCATAATCTCCATTGTGGTTTGATCTGCTCCTTGAATGATTGGTATATGGGTGCTCCTTTGCTTGAAGATCACCAATTTGACAACATGCACTTAGCATGAGTGATAATTGTTTAATTTTAATGAGAGGATGCTTGAATTTATAGATTTTGGGAATGGGGAATGGATTGCCAAGATTTGATTGTAAAATCAAGGGTGTAGAGTGGTTGAGAGGAATTCCCTAGGATCTAGGAGAAGATGGAGGGTGGAGATGAAGGTAGTTAGAATGTGAATGGCTAGGATTAACTTACCAAATTTGGTAAGTAGTTGTGAGCATGAGGTAAATTAGGGACATGTGCACCTAAGAAGGCTATAAGTTTGGGATTTGTTGAGAGAATAATGGGAACATAAGGACAAGTAGGTGCCCAACGTTCTTGGAATGTGTTGAGAGAATAATGGGAGCACAAGAACAAGTGTTCCTAGGTCCCCATTATTCTTGGAAAGTGGTGAGGGAATATAGGCTTTATTAAATAATAATATTATTTATTTATTTTAGCCACATGGGTGAGGTGGATAATAGGTGGAAATAGGTAATTATTTATTTATTTATTTGTGAGGAGATGGAAAAGGTGATAAATATAATAATATGATTATTTAATTTAAGTGATGGAGTTTAGGTGAAAAGGATATGTCCTAGGTTAATTAGGACTAGGTGTAGGCCTAGGTGATGAAATTAGTCGATTAGGGATTAGGTGATAGGTTGAGTGATGATGAATAGACCTAGGGAATATTTTAGGTGTCTATATTTTGCCCCTCTTTGATACAATGGAACAAGTAGTCTTGTGTCCAAGAAGAATAAAAAGTAGGATGGGATGGAATGAAGCTCCAGTGGCAATTTACCCCAGTCTCTTAGGGATGATGATGGAAGTGATGCCCCCTCAAGAAAATTGTTTGGTGAAATGGAACCCAATAGGTATCTTGAAAAGACAAAAGGTGATAAAAAGGTGACATGAGAGAGATCATGTTGGGATGATGTACATGCCATAAATATAGGACTAAATGATTGATTAAGGATTGGGCATTTGGATTAATGCTGCTAGGATGATTGGATTGGATTGGCATGGATGTACACGTTGGATGAAGAAATCTCACAAGGATGTAATGTAACAAAATGACACATGATTGGAATTATGGATAAATGAATGATTAATACATGCTATCATAGTAACATCACGTGCAAGGAGAAACCTTGATTTTGTTGTAGCACTTAGCGTTATGCACCATGATATAAATGATGATGATGATGATGATGTGCCATGTGCATGTAGACTAACACACAAACAAAGAAGTTGAAAATATAATAGTGAGGCAATAGATATGTTGTCATTAGAACACCATCTTATTAATGATGAAGGTGACTGTGATAGTGTGATGGATGGAACACTAGGATTATAGGAAACAAACAAACACAAACCTGTACGAAACAAGCAATCAAAAACATGCAAAAAACACAAGTTAGTATCCGATTACATGTTGAAGCCAAGGGTGTATGGAAAGATGGGATTAGATGGATTGGTTGGATCTAAGGATTAATGATGAGGATTGGATTAGATTTTTCCCTTATTTGAGCTAAAAATTGATTGATTAATTGATTGATTCATTGATGATGATAGCATTGTTGATGTGGGAAGGACACATCTCAAAAACAATGCTTGGATCAAGAAGGACATATCCCAATGATGATTAATTGAATTGATTTTAGATTAGACAACTTGTAGCAAGATAAGGAACAAACCTTACAGACATGTTTGGATGGATGTAAGATTTTGGATGGGGTATGTTTGGATTTAAGGGCTTCAACATGGATAAAGTGTTTTTTAGATCATGCTTATAGATTGGGAATGTGCTTGGATAAGTGATTTTTTTTTTGTCATTGTGATGGTTGGAAGCAATGGCGAGAGATAATCCAAGTCTAGAGGCAAGGATAAATATGGTTTGGATGGAATGGTTGACAAATTGGATGGAGTGGAGAGGATATGGAATGATGGAAGGATTTAGGGGGAGATTTTTCAAGGACTACATTGAATAGGACTAACATGTCTTCATCCAAGATAAGGATTAGGTAGTACTATGTAGGTAATTAAGTGATGGTAGATGGTGTGTGGCCAAAGGAATACTATGTCAAGCGTTTGCCAAAATATGCATCATGTGCTCCCAATCATTGTTAAGATCAAGGTGACTAGGAAATATGGATTAGTTATGGCTAAATAGACATGGTGGATGGGTATGATAGAATGACATGATATGATGGATAGGTTTGGTAAAATGGATGAGACAAATTGCCCCCAATTTCAAGGTTCACATAGCTATTTGATTTACACGACACCCATGTATGGGTTTTCATCATGGTACTTGCCCAAGGCACCACAAGAATGGTTTTACTTTTCACCATTGGACGAATTATTTCTCTTTTTGATTTTTTCTGGTTTTTTGGAATTTTGCTGATTTTGTAATTTAGGTATCACATGTATGGATAGCTGATGTAGCTGATTTCTATGCTTTGGTCATGACATGCAAATAATATCCTACCTTGTGGAGTTGCTTCAGTAGGATTGTTGCACTAGTATACAAAGCACAATTGTGACAATGCTCTTTTATAGTTGGGTTGGCCTTGTCCAAATATAAACATCTCGATAGAGTGCCATCATTGATGTGATGGATTCTAGGTTTTGGATTGGATTTAGGATGAAGTGAGATTGATTTAGATGGTGGAGGTGAGGATTGGGATTTGGATTGCGGATGGCATAATTGGTGCTTTGGAGGTAGATGTGTGGATTGACGGATTTTGGATTTAGGGATTTGAGGTTTCAATTGGAATGAGGGATGTTGGGATTGGGTGGTAAAATTGGATTTGGATTTGGGATTTGACTTAGGATTGGGACCAACATTCTTTTTGGATTGTGAAGTTTTACATGACAATTGTGAAGGTGGTGCACACCTATTGTATGTAATATGCGGCTTTTGATTTATGGATTGTTTTTTATGACCCACCTTGATTGGATTCATCAATTTAGTTTTCTTTGGAATCCATATTGTTTTTTTCTTTCTTATTGATTTTTGGATGCATATTGATTTTAAATTTGTTTTTATTTTGATATGGAATCTGCATTTGCTTTTTCTTTGGTAGTTGATAGCAATCTTTTACTTCATGGGAATGCTTCACTTTGTAAAATGGGTGATGTTGTTGGTCCCAATCAAGGGGTCTAGGATGTTGCGGATTGAGGTTGTGATTATGGGTGCAGGAAGTAGGTTGAAAAACCTCTATTTTGATGCTTTCATTGGATGAGGTTGCCTCCACTATCATTGAGTTGCCACCATATGATTGCTTGCTTGGAGATATGGAGCCAAGACCTTGATATCCATCATTTTCATCTACTAAGATTGGTTATAGAATGCCTTGTTCATGTAGGCCTAACCCTTTACCATTGTAGCACATTCTTTGATAGATTTTGTTTGTAATAGGATACATTTCACTTTTGAAATAGGATGCAAATCCATCATTAGGCAACCTTGACATAGGAGAGATGTCTATGTTCTCTTATGCAAGAAAACCAAACCATATGAAAGTGGTCAAACCCAACCTATAAGATGATTGTAATCTCTCCTTATTTGAAATTATGGTATCTTGATCAATGATATGCTCAATGTGATCAGCTTTGTCTTGTGTATCCTCATGCATGGTGGGATCCATATCATTTGTTTGAATATCTATGTGTCCAAGGGAGGCAAGTGTCTCATCTTGGGAAATGAGAGCTTTTGGATTATTGATGTGATCGTCTTTGATTTCATGGTCATGGTTGGGATAAAAGTGCAGTAAGGGATCATCCTGGATTTCTAGATCAAAGGTAGGATCATGATCAAATATTGGATTTTGGATGTCATCATAGATAGGATCTTGATCAAAGATGGGATTGCAATGGGCTTCATAATCATCTATTGGATCTTGGTCAAAGATTGAATTATCATGAATATTAGGATTAATTATGGGGACTTTCTCAATTACTTGATCTTGATTTTTTTGGGAGCAATTTGTGACATGCTTTAGGGCGAGCTCTTGACATAGCCTTAATTCCTTCCTAGACAAGATAGATGCACTTTGCGTAGCTTTGATATTTCCTATGTCAACTAAGCCTTTGATATATGTTCTTAATGTCACATTTAGTGATATGCCTGGGCTAGTGCGATATCATTGAACCTTATGATATTTATGGATTTTGGACCTTTTGGGATTTATGGACATGATGAAATGTTTAGGCTGATCTTCCCATGTGGGTAAACTCATGGAGATGGTAGTGTTTGATGGTATTTTATCTAATATCGACATAGTGGTAGGAGACTCATGGATAGGTATTGTGGACATGGATTTCTTGAATTTGTTGTTTTGTTGTTTATCCCATGTGAGTAGTACTTGGACAACATCTTTAGTAGATTGGGATGAACCAAAGGACTTGGGTGATAATGATTTGGAGGAGGCGGAGGCAAATGCTTAGGAAGATGTAGATGTTTTGGCAGATAAAAAAGATTAGGGTGAAGAAGACTCAAATGATATGGATTGGGGTGATGAGGGATATTGTTCTAGGATGGTGTTTTCCTTGCCAAAGGTGGGATAAGGATGAATCATGGAGGTTTGATGTTGGTTCATGAGGTAGCTAATGCTTGGGAGGTATTGGCTTTGGGGGATATGGGAGTTGATTGTGGGGTGTATAGAATCTATGACAAGACAGTCCATAAGGATCTCATCAATGGTGTCTTGGTCAATGCTATCATCATCATCATAAGGGTCATATTTAGGTTGATTGATAAGATCATCCTCATCATCATAAGGATCATATTTAGGTTGATAGATAAGACCATCCTCATCATCATAAGGATCATATTCAGGTTGATGGACAATTCCATTATAGTCATTATACTTGGCTTGATTTGGGAAAATGATTTCATCTAGAGGGCTCATGATGTTGGCTTTTCTCTTGTTTATGATCTTTTGGCTTGCTTTGATTATGAGTTTGGTCTTTACTCATGTGGGATATGGATCCATTGTTTTAGTTAGGTCCTTGGATTTTCAAAATAGTAATGATTTGGATTTTGGATTGCTTTGACTTATGGTGACTATATTAAAAGGATAACCCTAGGTGGATTTGATAGATGACTTGGATGGAATACGTGGATGAATAACTTGGATGATTAGGATGACCCCAAAGATGGGAATAGATGATTAGGTAGACTATGTAGATTTGACTTACTAAACTTGGATTATAGTTTAAGTCTACACACTTGGATCTTAGGATGATTTGATTATGACTTGATTTTGGAATTCTATAGATTGGTGTAGAGTTTCCAAGGATTAAACAATGGGCCTTAAGATGAGTAAAGGTCCCAAAGATTGGACTAACGTGATGATGTTGATTAAGAGATCCAAAAGTGATACTTTCAACTATGACCAAGGGTTGCTGTGGATTGATGATGGGTGTGGATTATAAGGATGATGTGGATAAAAGATGATGATGATGATATGATGATCAAGGGTATCCTAATGTTCTCTTGGATGTGACTCAAAGGTGACTAGGATAATGAGTTACAAAAGGATGTGTACTTTGCACTCAAGGTGTGTTGTGGATGATTGGATAATGGGATAAGTCAAAATGGGGACAATGGATTAAGGACTGGGGATGTGGTTAAGTTTGACCAATGTGAAATGGACAAGGTATGTGGTTGACGTGGGAGATGTTGGGCAATGATATTGGTGATGACCAAGGATAAATAGATTTTGTACTAAATTGTGGTTATCCTAGGTTTGGCTTCAATGTTTATTTGTCAAGGATACCAATGGGTAATGCGTTTTCAAACAAGCAAAAAGACTTCAAACTGGACTTGACTCAAACTTGGTAGTGAAGGTTTACAAAAAAGCACTTGGTATGTACAACACTCAAACACGAAGACACAATAACAAGCCTAAATTTATTCAATAAAAGGAGTGTTAACTTAGTATGGACCCACCATAGAATTTAATCTATTAATACCTAAAGATTGGTGTGAGACACCTTTCTTTCAAGAGTTGGTAGGTAGTGGTCCAGTGGCACAAGGGCTCACCTTTCCTCTATTTTTGGAGGTTTTTACACCTTGCTCAAAGAGCTTCTACCTCTACTCAAGAAGGTACGAGGTGAGTAGCTTCAAACATGATATTGTACCTTGCACCACAATAAGCAACGACCAAAAGGTCTTAAGCTAGGCTATACAAGGTTTATCTAGTGGTATCCTCCAAATGCCTCAAGGGTATGCGAGGCCTAAATTGGTGAATTTGAAAGTGCAAAAAAGTCAAACAACCGAGAGAAGAGGGTAACCCACTCTTTTCCTTCACTTCCCCAAGGTATAAAGTTCTAGGGGGCTTAGCTCAAATGACAAAAAATCAACTTCCAAGAGGCGGGTCTTTTGATTCACCCCTCGCTTTTTATACTCTGTCGGAACACTAGAGTTGAGGTCATCCCTTGGGGTGATGAAATCCCCAAGTAGACCCCCTAAAAAGAAAATCAAGACAACACCTATTTCTGATCCTCAAGATCGCCCTAGGGTGTGAGAGGAGAGCATACATAAGTGGATATGGGGTTTAAAATACACTTGTAAATTGTTATCCCAAATTGAAGTGTGAAGTGAATTTTAGCTCAATTTCAAAGTGAAAACAAACAAAATAGACAAAGCACATAGAAAAAGAAAAAGTCTATAATCAAAGTCTTCAATACAACGTAATGCAAAACCACTTGAGTTAGTAGTTTGGAAAATTGAAGGCTTGGAAAGATGAAAAGATCTGCACACAAAAGTTACTTAAAAATAGAAAAATAGTAATTCCTACATAAAAATAAACTGCAAAAATAGAATTTTTGGAGTTTTTTGATAAATAAAAAAAACACTGAAAAAGGACAAAAATGTGAGTTTTGATCAAATGAAGTTTCAAAATGAAAAGCTGACTTTGGATGAGAATACTTGAATTCTGGATCAAAATTTGCAAAAATTACCTATACCATAGCATCAGTGGTGGAATCAACGTTCCATCAATTGCAAAAACGCAAAAATCTGACACTCCACACAAAAATTATGTTAGTTTGAAAAAATAGCTATTTTTGATACTCAAAGCATTATTTTTGGAATGTTTTTTTTAAAAAAGTTTTAAATTTTAAATTTTTATAATTTTTTATTATTTAAAAAAAAGTTTGGAATCTTTTTAAAGTAAAATTAAAAATTAAAATTTGAAAAGCTTTTAAAAAATAATAAGATTAAAAAGCTAATGAATTTTATCATGGATTCCAAAGACTTTTTATAATGATTTTTGGCATGGACTTTTAAACATAGTTTAAAGTATTTAAAGTTTGCAATGAATAATCCAAAACCTAACACCGCCCTAATCCTATGGATTTAAAAACTTATAGATTTGCATTCAAATATTTCCACAATCTTTGGATTTGAACGCCTTTATAAACTTTAGCTTAATTGTGGATTTTAAAACTGATGAAACTTGAATTAAAACTGGTGGATTCTGGATATGGCGTGAATTTTAAAAAGGAAATTAAAAACAAATAAACTGATTCCTACCACTTGCGACCCTTGGCTCCCAGCGAACCCATGGTTTTAGAGCTTTACATGGCAGTTTAGAGTATAAATTTGTGGTTTCAGTTCGTTTGAAGGCAGTTTTTCCCTAAAAACATGTGGTTTTCACCATTTAGACAGTGGTTTTCAACTAAAATGTGCAGTTTTGAGCTTTTTGTGGGCAGTTTTTAATATAGACATGCAATTTTCGCCATTTGGAAGGTGATTTTAAACTAAAAGTGCAAAATGTCTATTAACTGTGCATATATATTTAAACTGACGGTGTGTAATGAAATCGACTCTATGTAGAATGAAACAGATTGTGAATATATTAAAACCTAGGTGAATATATTGGTGACTGTATATATTTAAAACCCACGGTGAATATATTGAAACTGACTGCGAGTATAGAGAAGCTGATTGTATAGGTGAATATATTGGTGACTGTATATATTTAAAACCCACGGTGAATATATTGAAACTGACTGTGAGTGTAGCGAAGCTGATTGTATAGATCTTCAAACGAAAAATGAATAACTGTATATATTTACCTCAGTGCTAGTGTGTATACCTCAATTTTTTTTATGTGCAAGTGTACAGTTGTTCGTACTATACGGACTGTATGGCTGTATGGAATTCCGTACGTGTACTTTCCAATAGCCCTATAAAAACTTCAAAAAAAAATTCGTTAGCAAAATATCAAGTGTCTTATGTCAAAATTCATCTCTTGGCAGTCCTGATTGCATCAGTGCAGGCTGTTTTGCTCTGGGAGACACCTGTAAAAAAGTCAATATCGAAGGCCACCCCAAAACCTATAAGACCAGTTAATGTAAATCAAACCTAAAGTACACAAACACACAAACGGAGTTAGAGAAGGGAGTATACTCCCCAACAGAGTCACCAGATATCAAGATTACATTTGCACACGCTGGTTCAGTTTTATTATAATAAAAATACTCTGGCTGTTCGTACTTTAATATTACTAGCACAGTAGAAATTATTATATGTTAAAATGTTCATTTTGTAAGATGTTGTATAAGTTTGTGAGCATGCCATACATATCAAAGAAGATTTGCAGTAGATCCAAAAGGCTCTAAAGGAATCATAGCATTATAGTGTTGGAAGATTTTATTTAGTTGCCATAAACCTTAACTTCTACTGCGGTATATTGTAAATTCTAATCAATTAAAGGCAAGGTTTGATTTTTAGCATCCAGAACTCCAAGGGAGACAACATCTGATATGCTGCTAGAGATTATTGGGCTTTGGCCATACTTTCTTCCAGTTTATAATGTGTTTGTTTATGTTTAAAGGATGCTGTGTATTTTTAACATCCATCGCCCGCATCAGGAAATCTACTGTTCTTTGTGGGTGGGGTCGATTGATTTATAGCAGCCAAAGTACCTTGCTTTAAATATTAATTTCCATACATAACGTATCTTTGGGGGAAAAATTCTGATAAGTTTCTGGTTTTATATAATATTTGGTGAATATTATTATTGGTTGAAGATAATATTTGTGATATTATCATTTATGGGGATAACATTTAGATTGCAGCATTTGGTTAATGATTCCAACATTGTTGTGAAGAATCATGCCCCTTTCATAAGGAAGTTAATAATTTTTTGTTGATATATAAATTTAGGCAAAAAAGGGGGTCTATCCTCAAATAGAACGTTCAACATGATCACTTGACAATACAAAATTACAAAAAAGGTTACATCCTCACCTTCGAATCCACCGAACACACTGGACGACCCTGACTACTCCTTTGTCTCCATTGCCACCGCATCTACACCTTCTTCCCCATCCCCACTCCTTCCCTAGACTTCGCCACTAGTCGATAGGGCCAACATTGCACGTTCAGCCACAAAGTTGCTAGCCCCAGTAATCTCCTTCAGCAGGAAAATGTTGCCTGACGCCTCCGTTATTCAGGCCTCCGCATCCTCACGAACGCTCCATATTACAAAAGGGATCCATGGGCCGTTGATTCGCAGGGTAAGTTGAGGCCAAACATCGCTGACAGGTCTAGCCCAAACCCCCCACCACCATACTGAGGTAAAACTCCAAAGCCTCGCGCCATTGAGCCTTGTCTAGGCATTGCATTAGAAAACGGACCACCACAATCTCCTCCTGCGCCTGGAGGAGCCATGCTTGAGACATGGAGGAAATATCAAAATAAACTCTGAAGCGATAAGTAGAGAAGATGAATCTGGCACCAAGTATTCCTTTGATTGCCGCCAAGGTTTCCTCATTTGTAGCATTGAAGATCCGTTTAAGTCTTGCATTCAAAACCATCTCACGAAATGCCATCTACCTCTCCTTGGCACCCAAACAAATGGTGGTCTCCATGGCTTTCTTTGCTCATTACACATCCTTGAAGATAAGGAAGTTAATAATTGATGTCTAATATTTAATACTTAAAAACAAAAGGTTCAGACAAAATAATATTATTGATCTACAGCAACCAATTCATGAGCTTTGTGACCAGAAATTAATGTTAAATTTTGTGAAGGAATTTAATTTGACTGGATATTACAAAATATTCCTTCTGGGATAGTAAAAATTTAGATAGGACACTACAATTGGTATCAAAGTGGTATTTCTATCAGCTTATAGGTCTAAATCCAGTTTATGTTGTGGAACTAAAGAGACTAGAGGGCCTTGGATTGAGAAAACAAAGGACTTTAGGCAACATTACAAAAGGCTAGCAACCAAATTAGAGAGAATAAAATGGCCAATCGAGAAGAAGAATGAGAGAATGAGTGGAAGGCTTATATGCAAAGACATGAACAAGTGACATAATTGCTCCTTCAAACACTTTAGAATATGAATAATACAATCAGTTCCCTCAGGCCTGCAGGAACTAATGGAGGAGAAGCTAGTAATTCAAATCATTTAGGGTCAAAACGTAACAATAAAACTCCACTTGGATTACCACCCAAAATCACACAACCCACATTCTTACCTAGAGTTGAGCAGCCATGGGAAGAGGAAGAGCCAAACATGGCAGAAAATGACTTTGATGAATGCATAGACACATACTCAAGACTTGATCTAGGTATTAGAAGATAGATTCCATTTATACAATTTCATAATGCAAGATCAAGGAATATTTCAAGAAAAGAAAAAAGAGCAAACATAACATTTAGAACCAAAACCTCAAGAAGTTATAAAAAATGTTACAACATTAGAGTAGTCAATGTCTTGGACCGAAATCCATTCTAAGGAATTATCTCCCAATCAACAAAAGAAGATTTATCCTATTGCAAGAAAGATTGAGGACAGCCTAAACCCTATTAGGAGGTGAGTACTAGGTATATTTGACTATATTAACTTTTTCAAGCCCTATTAGGGTGAAAGACTTGTGATGTGTTTAACTAGTTTTCCACTAATCCAAATTGTCTACAATTTTGGATCCCTACTGCACAAAACTTGTAAATTGAATGCGTTGCTTGTGCACTATTTTTCTTCCTAAATGCAATCAGTTGCTTTGAGTGTTGGGAATAATTTAGTGGTTTATTAGGAATGGTAAAATGCAATTTGGTTTAGTAGAGGGTCGTTTGGGTTCTTATATGTGATTTTTTCTTATGTTGATAAAGTGCTTTGCATGAGTTTGATTTGCATCCATATACCTTTGCATTTGTATGAATTCAGGAGTTTGATTTACATTCATATACCTTTGCATTTGTATGAATTCAGGAACACTAGATAATTCCTTTGAAATGACTAATTTGCAATGTGGGGTTACAAAGGGGTTTTAATAACTATATGAGTTAATGATAATTGTATTTTATTGAATTTGAGTTAAATGTATAGTTGAAGGATATTAGAAAGGTTAATGTGTTTTATTTTTAAAGTGTATTATGTTCTTTTGGAAGAGTACTAGCTTTAGTGGGAAATGGAATATTGGGTCTTTTTGGAATTTCGAGTTTTTATTCAAAAGAAAAAGGGGTTCCATTTTGTTTTCATTCTTGCTTGTTTCTTGGAAGTGCTTGGGAAGAAAGAGGAGAGTTCTTTGTTCTTCTTGAAACCCTAGTATTGGTGCCATTAAAGGATTGGGAAGAAAGTTTACTTAGATGATTTTTTGGAAAGAGTGTTGCATCTTCCTTGCCTTGAACCACATTTTTCAAGGAAAGGGATTTCCATTTTGAAAGCTTTCTCTAAAGGAATTTTCCTTTTTTTTAGCAATTTGAAGATTATAGAAAGAGTTTGTGCATTCTTCCTTGAGAAAAGAGAGGGGATATTATTTTCATTTTGTGAATGAAATGAGAAGGATTTTGCTTTCTTGTTGTGTGAACACCATATATTGTAAATTCCATTTATTCATGATATTGAAGAATGTAAGCATTACTTATTGTTTGAACAAAAGTATGCCAAATTTCATGTTGGGTATGATTTGAATGTGTTTTTTTATGATGTGTGGTTTAGAAGGAAAAATGGTATGTTTAGATTTTTGAATTTGTGAGATTTTTTGTGAGAAAATCTTAAGGTCCATTAATATTAAAACTTTACCTTATATGGTTCTTGTTGAATTTTTGAAAAAGACAACATTTGGTTGTGTGAGTTTGAAGGAATTTTTTTTTGTGTTGCATTTAGATTGGCAAACAAACTTGTCTAGGGTTTGGTTATGAGTGATGATGTTACCCTATGTTTCCTCTTGCCATGATCCATTTTGTGTAAAGTGATAGTTTTAGTATATGATTAGGAGTTGAGTAGAAGTGAGGACATTAAGTAACTTTCTTCCTCTCCCCAACTTTGTTGCTATGAAACGGAAGTGTTGGTGGACGAAGAAGAATAATTTCAATGGACTAATGTGATGGCACTCCACATGCCTAGGCTATATACTCGTCCTTGATTTGAATCCAATATGTGAAATTGTGTGTTGAATTTTGTTTGGGTTGTGTATCTGTTTTGTGGTTACGCATTGATTGTTGTGAAAACCTAGTGTATGCATTTGATTATCATCAATCTCAGTTTGATTGATGTTAGTCTGTTTGCATTGCCTTGTGCTCATCCTCCTAGTTTGGTGGGGTGAGCCCCAAGGTCCCACATGGTTGGGGACTGAACACTGTTGGTGGCCAGTTGGATTTGTGGTGGCACATCTTGGTGATCATGCAAGATTCTCATGAGATTATCATTTTGTGTTGTAGACTTCACTCTTATGAAATTGTAAAGTTGTAATTTGAGATAGAATGTAAACTATGTTTTATGTATGTAATTATGCAATTGATGTATTTGAACTTGCATATGACCTTGGGTTATGCTTATCCTTGTATTTATTAGATGTGGGCTTGAATTTGTAATTCTTTTTTTAATGTGTATCATGGTTGGAAATGCATGTGTAAGTGAGTAACTCCACTTATACTTTTCATTATTTTTGGAAAATATGCGAAAGTTAAATTTTATTCGATGTACATTGTGGATTTATTACTAATGTGATTTGTATCCACCTAGCTCTTATTGTTAGAGAGTTATGATTAAAATGGTATGTTGTTGTAGCATGATTGAAAGTCTTGTACTCATGTCTCAAATAGTTGAATTCACCCAAATAGAAGGAATTTAGTTGATTTAAGCATTGATTATGTTTTGAAATGGAATGAAATTAATCATTGTATTGTGCTCTTGCCTAGCTATGTTTGATGAAAAGTTATGCTTGAATTGCCTTCTTGTAGCATGGGTGAGTAGGTTTGTTAATTATGTAAGGAGACCAAATTTATACTTGATTTTTGAAAGTATGTGCATGTTGGATTTTAAGCATTCCCGAGGATGCTTAGGTTAGTTATAATTCAATGATGAAAACTATTTTTGCATAGCGTTGTTTGTGTGGACATTGTGAATTTTTTTAACATTTGGGCTTGTTGGATTTTTAATTATGTAAGGAGACCAAATTTATACTTGATTTTTGAAAGTATGTGCATGTTGGATTTTAAGCATTCCCGAGGATGCTTAGGTTAGTCATAATTCAATGGTGAAAACTATTTTTGCATAGCGTTGTTTGTGTGGACATTGTGAATTTTTTTAACATTTGGGCTTAAGCTGTTTGGCTTGCATTGCTTGGCAATGTATTGAAGTTTGACCTTTTTCTTTTTTAAACCTTGGTAGGTGTGATGTCTAAAGCTAGGGGTTGGATAAAGTGTAGGGCCTTTAGAGGATCTCTCAACCATGCTTGAAAAAGAATTAAGAGTTAATGGAACCCAATTGTTCTTAAACTTTGTCTCTTGCTCCAAATTGAGTAAATTTATACTTGATTTTTGAAAGTATGTGTATGTTTGATTTTGAGTATTGATGAGGGTGCCTAGGGTAGTCATAATTCAATAGTGAAAACTATTTTTGCACAACGTTGTTTGTGTGGACATTGTGCATTGTTTTGGGTTTCAGCTGTTTGGCTTTCATTGCTTGGCAATGCATTGAATTTTGACCTTTTTACATTGGTAGGTATGTTGTTTAAACCATAGCCCAATGGTTGAATAAAGTGTAGGAACTTTAGAGCATCTCTCAACCATGCTTGAAAATGAATTTGGGGTTTAAGTGGAACCCAATTGTTATCTTTAAGCTTTGTCCCTTGCTCCAAATTGAGTAAATTTATACTTGATTTTTGAAAGTATGTGTATGTTGGATTTTAAGTATTGATGAGGGTGCTTAGGGTAGTCATAATTCAATAGTGAAAACTATATTTGCACAACGTTGTTTGTTTGGATATTGTGCATCGTTTTGGGTTTCAGCTGTATGGCTTGCGTTGCTTGGCAATGCATTGAATTTTGACCTTTTTACATTGTTAGGTGTGATGTTTAAACCTTAGTCCTATTGTTGGATAAAGTGTAGGACCTTTAGAGGATCCCTCAATCATGCTTGAAAATGAACGTGGAGTAAAATGGAACCCAATTGTTCTCTTTAAGCATTGCCCCTTGCTCCAAATTGACCGTTTTTCCATGGGGGTGAGCCTATGCAAAAGGGGCAATTCTGTAAGACACCTTGAGTATTTCTGTTTATTAGGGCGATTTTGTTCATTAGGGGTGGTTATGTCCAAAAAAACAAAAACAATTTTGTCGTAATGTATAGTAAATGTCATTTGTTAGAAAATTTTCCTAAACCAAAGTTAGATTTTAGGGTTTGCATTTTCCTCCCATTATCTTCGCTTGGTGAAGTCTTATGTCCTTTTTGGTTATTTCCTATATAGTGTTGTAGTTGTGCCATTGAGTGAAAATGGCTAGTCTCTTACAAGACTGAGGTGGACATTGGACCTCCTTGTTTTATCTCATTGGTATGTGTTCTTGCGTGTTGGTACTCATTTCTTTATGTGCTAGTTGTTTCTGGATTGAAACTGTGTAAATTTTTTTATATCAATGTTTCGGATCATACTCAATGATCCATCATCAGGATGATATGCAAGCAGAAAGAGAACAAAATCATTCTGTTCTCTTTCTGCTTGCATATCATCCTGATGATGGATCATGGAGTATGATCCAAAACGTTGATATAAATTTTTTTACACAGTTTCAATCCAGAAACAACTAGCACTTATGATCACGGACTGTGGAAACTTTATGCTGTTAATCGTTTCTTTATCATTTTGATATGAGAATGTGTCTTGGGTTGAACCAAAGGTGGAAATGTTGCCTAGTCTTTGGCTAGGAAAGTATCCATTTCCCTTTCATTCTTACCCATTTGCAAGAGACAGTGTTAGCTATCAAGTATCTTATTGTTGAGCTAGAGGAAACTTAACCTTCTTATTTTTTCATCAGAGGGAGTCGTCTTGCAATAGTGTTAAGTATTCTGCTAATGTAGTTGTGCTTTGCAAATTGACGTCATGTTCCTTGAG